>JANAVB010008000.1:1174245-1371745 GCA_029216955.1 Iris pallida
GAGAGAAAGAGAGATGGAGGACTTGCCTTGGGTTGGGAATTGACCTAGCTTTCTCCACAAATTCCTAATTTTAAACCCAACCACAATAAAAAAACTTGTTAGCAACTCTAATCCTAGGTTAAATTGAATTAGAGATGGGGAGTAGCTTAGAGTTTACCTAGGTTTTCTTTCCTTTCTCTTTTGTTTTTTGAAGTGGAAGAGGAGAAGAAGAAGGATGAAGAGGAGGTGGCCGGAGAGGGGTGTCCGGCGGGCGGCGGCGGGCGGCGGACGGCGGCAGTGGCGGCGGGCGGCGGCAGGTGGCGGCGGCGCAGTGGACCGGTGGGGTGGTGGGTGGTTTGTGTTTGTTTTTTTTTTTTTTTTTTTTTTTTTTGCTTGTTTGTGGTTTGAGTGGGGGAATATTTAATGGGAAGAGTAGTGAGGTGTCCCCCCCCCCCCCCCCCCCCCCCTTTGATGCATGGGAACCTATACCCCTTCTCCATTCTTCTAAGACACATGGCATGACATGTGTCATGCCATAAAATTTTTTTTTTTTTTAATAATATAATAATAATAATAATAATAATAAATAATAATAAATATAATAATAATATAATAATAATAAATATATGACAACACTGGTTAGTTTTGTCATAATTTTTTGTAATAAATGTTGGAAAATGAGGAAGGAAAATCAATCACATGGGTCATGAGTGGAACCATATTCCCTCTCAATTTTCCTCTTGTCAGGAAATTGATTCCCAAGTTTGTGGCTACCAAACGAGGCCTAAGCATCTCCAACCCTATTGTCTTATTTTGTGTTGTGATTTCTATGTGGCATGAGGCACAAGACAATGTCTTTCCTATATGGCAAGATGATATTCACACAAGACAATGAGATAAAAAGTGTTCTCCAATGCAAAAGTATGAGAAGACAATAAATTTTTTTTTTTTTTTTTTTAACTTCCAAGACAACTCCTCCACTTCTTCTTCATTTTTTTTAATAAATATTCTATTCATAATTGATGATGTGGAGACAAAATCATTGTGAACTGCATTGTTTAGATCTAGACAACCAACTTCACATTGTCCTTGTCATGTTATTGTCATGTCAACTTCATGATTTATTCTACATTTGTATTGGAGAAGGATTTTTGAAATGAATCATTCGTATGTGGCAACTATTTTTTCTAAACTCACAATAGGGTTAGATGCTCTAAGGAAGCCCCTCAACTTTAGCTTTCTGCCCTTGCCAATTGAACTGCATCTTGGATTCCTACTTTTGGCAACCAACGAACAAATTGATAATTGATAGTGTGATCACTATCGTACGTATATTATGTTTGATGAAAGGTTCATTTATTTCTTCTATCAGTTTTGGCCTTTCAAGAAACCAAATCCTGTTTGCTTCTCCATAATCATATCATCTGTTACTTTTCATGTCACTGAATTCCTGTGCTCAGAAATGTCTGAAGATGGTCAAATACAAATATTATCGGTACCCAAATCTCAAAGAAATCAATGTTCAATTGAACATATATAAACGCTATTCCATATAATACTTACACATTTTGGAGGTAATTCACAAATTTTATGGAGGCAAACTCAAGTTTTATCAATATTGAATTGAACATAAGACAGGCCAAATATATCAAATTCCTTTAATTGCCCAAATACATCGAATTCCTTTAATTGGTACCAGTATGCACGAGCACGACGGATGCCAGTTATGGTTTCATCTTTTCCTGAAAAAATGCAAACACTATGCAGTGTATCCTGAGCCTTATTAGCAATTTGTCAAACGGGACGGCGAAAGTACGAATATAAATCGACACAGTAACGTTAAAAAATCGGTCAAATATTCGTCAAATGAAAATATTGAGATTAGAAATTTCACATGCCTAACCTTGTGCCAATTTTTTCAATAATTCATACGGAACACGTAATTTTTCAAAAGTACGCAAGTATTATACGTTTATGAAGATACAAAAAAATTAGCGTATAATACGAATTTTATTTGGTGATTGCTAACAAGGATCCTCAGTACCTTTGATTTATCATTCAAACATTTACAATGTAAATGGCCAGACAACGGATTGAGATGTTCCTGAGTAGCTGATTCAACTGTTTACACTTGATTGTTGCCAACAACACATAATTGAGACGTTGATTAATTATGAGAAAGAACTGTACTACGTTTCGGAATAATATTGATATTTAACACTAACCCACTAAGGAGGGAAAAGCCTTATATGGAGAGGAAAACTTTTTCTCCTTTTCCATGTGGGACTAAAAGAAGAGTGGATGACTTTTGAATCACATAGCTTTTCAAGCAACAAATGCATTAAAAACCCAACAATTTTAACATTGTATTCAAACAATCCAGGTTAAATCTCTTAATTCACTACATTAAGTGGATTTAAATATATGTAATATACTTTTCAATCCATAAAATGGACATACAACTTCTTAGGACAGTTGAAAATATATAATTTAACTCTCAACACTTGGCATATCTTTGGATTTTGGTGTCTTGTATGGACTTGAACAACTACATATTAGTGAATAACAAATCAAATTGAAAATATTACACATTATTCAATTGTGGGTACTGTTCTCTACCAGCCTAAAGCTGTTTAATCTCTGATAACATGAAAAACTACTTGTACTTACTAAATTATTCTCTCAAATAGTTTACAATACAACAAAAGAATGTATCGAGTAATATAATTGGAAATACTAAAGCATCTTCAATTTGGAATTTCATTATAAAGCAAAACATCTTCATCCGTGATCATTTCTCCTCCCCTATCCTCTTCCTTATCTCCATTAGAACAATCCTTTTTTTTTTTTGTCTATAGACAATTAAAAACACAATATTCATCTAAACCTTCTTAATTTGTTACTATAGCTCTTATATCAAGTTGTTAGATATCTCAAAAAAAAAAAAAAAAAAATTGTTATGTGGACCGAACTCAACCACGAACCGAGTTCTTACCAGGCCTCTCACTGGGTCCGTTATACCCAATTATTATTTCAATAGACAATTAAAATACACACCATTCATCGATCTAAACTTTTTCTAATTTTCCGCTATAGTTCCTAATATCAAGGTGTTATGTGGGCCAAGCGGCATGAGGTCCTGGTCGCGACCTGGTCATTGGGCCACCCAATCCGGGCCCGACCCAATACCAGTCCCGGTAAGATCCCGGCCCATGCCCTATATATATATATATATAAATATATATATATATATATATATATATATATATATATATATATATATATTATACGGGAAAATGGGCCTGAGGTCGGCCTCAGGGTGCTTTCCTGCGACGAGAATTAGTGTCCGTCTGATCTGATCAGACGTACCAAAAAAAAAGAGGAAAGGCGCGCTCTACTTAGTCAGACGGACGAAAAAAAAAAAAGAGAAAAGTTGCGCCATCGGACGAAAAAAAAGGAAATTCTCCCTCCCCCGATCGAGAAAGCTCCGACCCAACTGCGCTCGCGCCGCCTCCTTCGCCGGCGATCCTCACTCTCACACTGGTCCTCACTCTCTCGCCGGAGGAACAAGGTCAACCGCACAGCCTCCTCTCAGACCGTCGAGGCAAGATCGGTGAGCCCTACATTTCAGATCCTCAAAAATTTAATTTTTTAGGATTAGATGTTGAAAAGGAAATTGATATGCATTTACTTAATTTAATTTTTTAGGGTTTGATGTTTGAGATCCTCAAAAATTTAGTTAATTTCAGATCCTCTTTAATTTTTTAGGGTTTGTTGAAAAGGAAATTGATATGCATTTACTTAATTTCAGATCCTCAAAAATTTAATTTTTTAGGGTTTGATGTTTGAGCCCTCCATGCTATGCATTTACTTACACAATCATTATAATTTTATGACCTTCAGATCTTACCTAAGCGAGTTGATCGAGAGAGAAGCCCTAATTTGATATTGGCTTATTCACTGTAGGGTAAGATCTGAAGATCTTCATGATTTATTTGTGTAGGTTTCTTTGATGGAAATATTTGTCTTCAATGGAATTTTGCAGTACTTAATTGGAAGTTGTTCAAGATGACAGCCACTAATAGGCTTTTCCAATGAATTTTTTTCGAAATTTCTCAATCCTCAGTCATTGTTCATTGTCAAACTCATTTTAATTTTGGGTTGCTTTAGGGTTTTGTGGGTGCGGCATTATGAGTTGGTACCATTGGGGACTGTATTGTCTCAATACACATTGATTCAAGATTGAAACATTTTTCGAATTAAAAATTACAGGGTTTAAATTCACCAGGTGATGATGCTGGTGTTGTTTTTGACCTGTTTTGTCTGTTGTAAATCATTGTTGTACACACAGGTCAATGTTTTTTAATTCAAAATTCCTAAAATGTTGACCAACATTATTTCCAGCTTAACTAATATCTTTCATTCTTCAGAACTAACATTCTCTCAAGTAGTGTTTGTGTTTATGTTGTCAATGTATAGATTTTCAAGTTCAATAAATATGTGATGGAATTTTCAGCTTATCATAATTTTTGGATGATATTTTGTAGTTTGAAATGGGAAAAAAATTATTACGTTGTGAAGAGTGGTAGGCAATGCGGCATTTATTTGACATGGGAAGAATGCAAAGCACAGGTTTATGGATATCGTAATGCGGTGTATCACGGCTTCAACACGTATGAAGAGGCTATGGAGTGTTGGAACGGACAATCCAATCCAATTCGTCCAGATCGGGAGGGTCGAGACATGTTCGCAGGCGTGGGTCAATGTCAAAGATTGGGAGCATCGGTTAATTTAGGAGAGTCGTCAAATCATGGTGCGACGATACATGATGTCAGAGAGGATATCAGTGAACGGGATATTGTAGGGCATACAAATGTAGAAAGGCGGCCTGAATTGTTGAACACATCTTTCGTTTATGGATGTGTAACAGGTGTTGCGGTGACCATTGTTGTGGAGGGGATACTTTTTACTTTAGTTGTCTTGGCTTATCTTATCTCAATGTAATATCAATTTCGAACTTATCAATGTAAAATGTATGTTGTGTTGGATACAAGTAGACTTGGCTCCAGTTTATATATTTGAAAATATTGCAGCCATTGTGTTTGAATACAAAAGAACCAGTGGAGATTGTGAATTAGCTGGTGATTTGCTCTAAACAGAAAAATATTGCAGCCATTGTGTTTCTCAAGTTTTCTACTGGATGTACTTTATAGGTTTTTCTGAATGGATCTGTCTCGAATAAGTAGATCAGATAAATACTGAATCAAATCTGGACGAGCTTCAAGGCAAATTCTATAGCTAGGATACAATACTTTTAACTGTTTCTGATTGTAGGCTTATTTCACTTTATGAAATCCTGACTAATGGCATTAGACATCTAACTTTTAACGATTGTGAATGGCTCATGGATACAGACCTTGTTTACTGGTCCATTAGAGGACAAGTTATTATATGGTGACAATTTGAAGATGTAGTTGATCAAGGGGGGTCAGGTTGAATTGATTTTCCACAATAGGAAAGCAAAGTTTTGATTTCGTCTCGAGTAATGATGTAGGCTATTGGACTAATGGCAGACATAGCAAGGGAACATAGTATCTTATGTGAAGAAACTGCTAAAACTGGGGATGTTATTTCCTAGCACTATCAGATCTGCTAGCTTTCTACACCTCTTGAATTTGTTCAAGGTATTCAAATGACCTTATTTGGAATGCTGGAAACAAGTAACACATTTTATGGCTCAAACGAGGTTATATTAGTGAAGCCTGATTTTTAGGAAACATCTGAGCTTACTTTTCGCAAACCTATGGAGAATGTAAAAAAAAAAAGTGTGTTAGCTACACACCTTTGAAGTTTGTAAGATAATGTTTCTCGAATTCCTTTCAGGAAGGAAACTTTCCTGTGCAAGATTTCTCAGATTTCTCAGAATTTGCATGTACAGCTACTGTTTCAGCACACTCAAAAATACCTCCTTATCATTTAAAAGCCACAAAGCATTACTGCTACAATAAGATAGCAACATTATTTATAAAATACTTGCAACGGTGAAGATTTCTCAGAATTTGCATGTACAACAGATTTTTTTTTCCCCATGGGGGAGCAGCCAATATAGGAACAAATGATGAAATGAAATCACAACAGTGCCAAATTCAGCTTCATTAGATACAAGTGCCAATATAGGTATAAATTCAGCTTCATTAGATACAAGTGCCAAATTCAGCTTCATTAAATCACAACAGTGCCAATATAGGTACAAATGATGAAATGAGTGCTCTCCAAATTCAGCTTCATTGCCTGAACGAATTGATAGGTCCTGGATGGATGCTGCAGATAAATCACAACAGTGCCAAATTAGATGAAATGAAATCACAACAGTATTCAGTTTGGTTACATTCTGCAGGCAACTCTTATCTTTTTGCAGTATTCAGTTTTCATACTGGAGCTAATGTTAGGAATAAAATCTTTTTGCAGTATTCAGTTTTTGCAGTATTCAGTTTGGAGCTAATGTTACATTCTGTTTGGAGCTAATGTTAGGAGCTAATGTTACATTCTGCAAGCGCTAATGTTACAGCAGTATTCAATTTGGCACTGTTTGGAGCTAATGTTTGGAGCTATTGTTACAACAGTATTCAGTTTGGAGCCAATGTTAGGAGCTAATGTTACATTCTGCAGGCAACTCTTATCTTTTTGCAGCTAATGTTAGGAATAAAATCACAACAGTGCCAAATTAGATGAAATGAAATCACAACAGTATTCGTTAAAGTTTTTGTCACTTCCCGTTCCCAGAATACGTATTTATTTAATATTTATCATGTATTATTCTGTATTTAAATTTTTTAATTTTATGTTAATTAATTTCCTGCAATTTTATTTCTGTACTTTACTTTCTGCTTTTATACTTGCTTTGGGTTCGGCTTGGATTGGTTTAATTATGTTGGTTCAACATGAACCGAAATAAACCCTCACCTACCATTACCCCTTCATTTAAAGCTCATCCCCTTTCTCTCTCTTCATTCACTTCACCATTACTCTTCTTCTTCCTCCATTACTCTCCCACCCACCCATTTGGAGAGGCAAGTACATCTTGCACACCATGAGGGATTTCATGCATCCCTATTTATTTTTAGTCTATGTTGTTCATCTTCTCTTCCTCTACAAGTTTAGGTCTTGAAGTTCTTGATTTCCATGGATGGTTGGGTGTAGATCTAAGTTTCAAGTTTTGATTTTCATATGGATTTTATGGTTTTGATCTATCAAACTTTGTTGTTTTCAAAAATAAGTGGTTCCATGTTGTAGAGAATTTAATTCTACTAAAGTTTGGCTTTTGAAAAGTTAGATTCCGATTTATTTTGAGAAAGTTATGGCCAAAATAATTTTGGTCAGACTTCTATGTTCATCTGCAGCATAGGCCGCATGTCGCAGTAGAGCCGCATAGATGTCGCGGTTGAGCCGTATGGGGCACATGTCGTAGTAGCCGCATATGGTGTCACGAATGAGCCGCATGGGGCACATGTCGCAGTAGCCGCATATGGTGTCGCGAATGAGCCGCATGGGGCACATATCGCAGTAGCTGCATATGGTGTCGCGAATGAGCCGCATGAGGCACATGTCGCAGTAGAGCCGCATAGATGTCGCGGTTGGGCCGCATGAGGCCGCATGTCGCAGTTGAGCCGCATAGATGTCGTAGTTGGGCTGCATGAGCCACATGTCGCAGTTGAGCCGCATAGATGTCGCGGTTGGGCCGCATGAGGCACATATCGCAGTAGAGCCGCATAGATGTCGCGGTTGGGCCGCATGAGGCCGCATGTCGCAGTAGAGCCGCATAGATGTCGCAGTTGGGCCGCATGAGGCCGCATGTCGCAGTTGAGCCGCATAGATGTCGCGGTTGGGCCGCATGAGCCACATGTCGTAGTTAAGCCGCATAGATATCGCGGTTGGGCCGTATGAGGCACATGTCGCAGTAGAGCCGCATAGATGTCGCGGTTGGGCCGTATGAGGCCGCATGTCGCAGTTGAGCCGCATAGATATCGCGGTTGGGCCGCATAGGCCGCATGTCGCAGTTGGTCCGCATGCATGTCGCAGAATAGGCCGCATATGCCTATTTTGGTTATTTCTGACTGTTATATGTCCTATTTTGACTGAATTGTGGCTAGAATTTCTTTCAACTCCCAACATAAAAGTTGTAGATCTTTTCCTTGGCTTCAAGAATATGTTACCAACTATTTTATGCTAGTTATAGACTCGATCATGCTTAATACTAGTTGACTTTCATGCCTTGTCACGAATTGACCCCGACTGTTTTTTCGACTAATAATTGATTATGCGTTCCTAGTTGGAACTAAGGGACTGGCTAGTCGTCTTATTAAATTGAATGAATGAGACACGTTCATATTAACTATGAACTATTATAATCGATTGGCCGATCTCGAATATTGACATACAGGTACACATGCAGGCTTCAATTTATTTAATTATTTTTCTACCAAAGCAGCATGTGTACTTGATGGTCAAGGCATGATTATTCCGTGGTTAGTTTTGATTGTTGTATTACGCTATGTAAGACCTACAACCTAACCGCACGGGTATCGTTGTAGAGTTGGGCATATCGTACTTGTACGAAAGTACTCATTTGAATGACCATGATCCACGGCATAGAATTTCACTCAACGTAGAGACTATTAAGTTAAATAAAGTATTGATTGCATGGAGAGAATGGATTCCCGAGTTCTTACATGACAGTCCTCTTGGGACTAGTAGTGTTCGACAGGCCGGTTGGTCCCCACAGATACTGCAAATCTGCCACACGGGCAGGGAACGGTATCTGGTTATATTATCTATTGTATATTGTATATTGATGACGGGCGTCCTGCTGGGACTCGTCTAATTCATGATTGGCACAATTAATTGACTGGGTAAACTAGCCTTGCTTGTACATAGTAAGAATTGAGGAATCCTTTATTGCATAAATTCCAGGATAACTTGGAACTCACAGTAGCAAGCCGTAGTAGTTGAATGGCCGTTTAAATTAATTTGTTTGTGTACTGTATGTCCTCTGTTACCTAGCCGAGATGATCAGAATGTCAGGACATGACGTGCCAACTTCTGTCCTTGTTTGGTTGGGAGGTTGGTTCGAAGTGTCATGATACTATATGAATCCCAGTAGAAAGCAGAGATCTATTTATCATATTTTCTCATTACTGATTTTAATCCCTCATATCGTGCTTTCTTACGGTACTTGCTATTAGAGGTCTAACCTCTCTGGTTTTGTATGGCCAGATTTAGAGCCAGTCCCCGAGGACTCAGCTTACTTCCACCTCCAAGATGGTCAATATTAGAGGAATGATCGCAGGAGGACTCGAGTGGGTTCCTTACTTCCCCGCTCATTTTGTTACTTACTTTATATTTGTTGTTTGGCACTGACATATTAGTCGGATTGTCTTGTACTCACTTTTACATAATTGTAATTAAGTCAGACTGCAGTTGATAACAATTGTGTATACTTTGCTACATCATCTGGCTATGTTTGGTAAAGCCAGATATCAAGAACATTTTGACTGAGCGTTTGGGACGCCTTACTGCTTTATCTTACATGTTCTCTATTTCTGTTTCTTATTTGAATGATTGAGACAATAGATGTGAAGTGACCATAGCGAGACTTTCATGTAGTATGCACCCCCTCGTCTTGATTAGACATCATTGATCGTATTATACGGTATTCATCTACCCGTAATACGTAGCTGGCTGAGTCATTCCCCCGCTCTCCAGTATTCTGGTTCTGGGGCGTGACAGTTTTGTTAGAGCTCAAGTGAAGCTCAACCTGGACTTTAAAACTTGCAACTCTGGGACATTATTATTCTCCTACTAGCTAGTCATGTGTCAGGTGTTGGGTTCGAACAAGTAGTTAAATAAATGGTTCAAACTTGAATGGACAGAAAGAAATTGAAAGAGAGAATAATACGAAAGTTTGTACCTAGAGGACAAACTTGACGAGTCTTCAGCCACCTACTGTTGCTTCTAGCTCCTACAGAAAATAAAGAGCAATGATGTTAAAATAAATTATACTAGTATAAAAAACATGTAGAATTGAGCAACTATACCTTATTTCTACCATTGGTGCCCATGTTCATACGACAAGTTCTCATGTCATGGCCCTTTTCTCCATAAATACTACAAGTTCTTTTTCTTGATTGACTTTGATCTTGTGATACTTGTATTCCTGACTGAATCCTTGATGCTGCTCGTGGTCGACCTTTAGTTCTTGCCTTTGTAGGATCATGAATAGTTACATCATTTAATCCCAATCCACATACTGTCGACACATTGGACCCCACCTGAGTGCTTGGATCCTCAGAGATAGTTTGTGCTTTGTCATTCAATCCATGTTGCTCCAGAAAATTATTTGACCACCCATTGACAACGTCATAAAGAAGAGGATCTCTGTTAACAACCTCGAGGACTTTATGAGGAGTTGGAGATCACGAGGAATTGGCAGTCGTCTTCCGGACAGATGAGGAGTTGGAGATCACGTTGCATGAAGCAACCTTTAGCTCCTCTTCTGCTGACACCTTCGTCCCAAGGCGATGTCGGAGGGGTGTCGATGATTGTAGCCGCTGGAAGACCGACTGCTTTGGCGGTACTGCCGTCTTGCAACAGCAGTTGATGGTGACCACTGCACAAGTGTGCCCCGTGAGAGGCGCATCGTGCTTGTTGGTCAACTCTCCTGACCGGCGCTTGTGAGTGATCACGTTGCGCAGGTCGTTGGAGGAGAGTGCTACCCTCACACCCCTCTCAGGCGCATGGCAGGGCCAAGCGCCGGGGTGGTCGGGTGAGTGCTGCGCCCCCTGATCTAATACCAAGCAGGCATCACGATCAGTAGTGGGGGAACCACAGCATTTGAAGTGACTTGAACGGACCTCAAACGCACAACCAGAGGAGGCGCGGGAGTTCAAGACCACAGAGTTTGCCTCTCTCGGCTTGGTTGTGCACGCAGTGAATGCGCCCAAGCGAGATGAGGACTTTGAAGGTCGACTCGTTGTCGGTGCAGAAGCACTTGAGTCAACCTTGTACAGCTTGCCATCGGCAACGCGCGTGATTGTAAGCGCGTGCCTCTGGCCGGCTGCTGGCATAGCACGTTTGTGGCGCATGGCCCGTGCCGCCTTGGATTTCTTCGTACCAGCCCGCTGGGGCGCATAGTACTCAGCATCCAAATTCTCCTCGCCATTACAGCGAGTGAGTCTGTCAAAGACAGAGGCTCTTTGTGGCGCATCAGGAGTGATGCGCGGGGCATTGGCTGCGCCCCTGCTCCGTCGACGTATCTTCCTCGCCTGAGAGGAAGATGGCTGGGGAACGTGGTCAGCCGCACGCTTCTCCGAGAGATACGCTGCATCAGCGGGCGCACCTTGACTGCTGAGGACGTCAGCAGGAAGGGAAGGCTGGACGGGCGCATCCCCTTCAACGATGGTGCCCGAGGCGTCGACTTTGCGCACCCAGACTGCGCGGGTCTTTTTCGGCTTCGACAGCCGCTTCGAAGGACTCGCACTTCCTTCAGAAATGAACTCCTCGTACGCCTGTTGATTGAGGCGCACTACCAGCGTCTTGTGGGAGGAGCCCACCTTCACGTCGTCGGCCTGTGACACAAGCTTCTCGGTAGAGGAGAAAGAAGTCCCCAGCAGAGTCGCCAGCTTGTTTGCCATTAAAATTGTTTTGATTGAAATCTTAATACAAACAGAACAGTGATACAATATAGGACTTAGATGTAGTCCTAGGAGTACACTTTTGTTTAAGCTGGGTCCTTAGTGCCAATGGAGCGAGTGGTAATGCGTTGACTCCGTTGACCGGCTGACGACGGTTATCGGTTCTCTGAAGGTGTTGATTGCTCTGGGTGCTGGAGCTTGCTGAGAGGAGGAAGACGTTGAGTGTCTAGAACTGCCTCTCCCATGATTCTCTGTTGTGGATTCTCTCTGTGTTGTGAGTCATCTGTCCCTTGTGTGTGAAGGAGATGATCCTTCTATTTATAGTTTTGCAGGCTGGCTGCTCATACGCACATGTAGGATGCGCCGGTGTGGGGACGCCACGTGGAGGTTGCTGATGGAGGCGCATGGATGCTGCGCCCTGATCGAGGGGGAGAACTCTTCATACTGCTGTTGTGAGCCGGCACGTAGCAGAGAGAAGATCTTTCCGTTGCTGAAATCTTGGATGAGTTGAGTCAAAAGACACGTGTCGTCGACTCATGGTTTGAAGATCTCGGATTTGGTGGAGAGGAGTGATCTGGTGGGCTGCACCTTGGATTGGGCGCAGGAGGAGGCTGCGGCTCATAACCTTTAGGAGTTACAAACCATTTGGGGTGCATGGCTTTTGAGGCGCATACTGATTTGGACGCATGGCCGTAGAGGCGCATGCTGATGGTGGAGTGGCCACGTGGCAGTAGCCGTCGAAATAAAGTCATGATGATGCTGACGTTGTCGACGCTTCGTTTTCTGAAAAAGCTGTCAACTGTTCAGACTTTGGGAGGCGTGCTGCCAACTCTGTCAGTTCAGCATTTAATGTTGGTGACGTTCGATGGACATCTGAGTGGGCGCGTCGGTTGGCGTTCCACTCGGTATGGAGATGTGTGAGGGCGCACCTTCTGTAATGCGCCGAGTACTGTAGGGCGCGTCTGTGTGATGTGCCTGATGCCGAAGGGCGCGTCCGTGTGATGCGCTGTCTGGCTGGCGCATCGGACATGTCTTTTAATGATGCGGCTGTCTCGCTCTTCGAGTGCTATAAATAGCCGTTTGGCTGAATTCGAGGCGTCCGGTTCATCCATTTAATGTAAATTCATTGCACGGAATTCGGAGGGCCATCCACTTGGCGCGTGGGTTTGATCTGCCCGGCCTATAAATAGTGGCATGGAGAGAAGGTTTACTTCTCATTCCCTCACGTACTTCCAATATGAACTTGAACATGCGGGTGCATTCTGTTGACGAAGTGCTCCCGAGGGTGAAGATGAGACGCTGTGTTGTCTTCGATGCACTTGAAGGTGACTGTTACATCCAAAAGACGGAGTCGAGGGCTTCCGAGGCAGGTGGAAGGTGCATGTTGCATCCAAAGATAAGGATGCTCGGGCCTTGTCTCCGTTATTCCGGAAGAGCCGTAAATCGGAATGGCGGTGCTAGGCTCTATCTTCCTTCAAAGTGGGGTTTGCCCACTTTGGTTGTGTTGAAAGCTGCTCCTTTAGCCGCGGTTTCGATCACGGTCTTCCTTCGGCTTTGGAGGCTCTTTCGAAGCCTCCCCTGGCCACAGCATTTGCGGTGCTCTTCTCTTCCTTGGTTCCAGCCAGAGGGTTAAATGCTTTGTGTATCGAAGCATTTATCAGGCGAGCCTGGTTGGAAGAATTTGGCTGAAGGGATACACATAGCTGGGCTGGATGCACATAACTGAGCTGGATGCACATGACTGAGCTGCTGAAGATATGGTGGGATGCGCCTGGTTGGAGGCGCATGATGTCTGCTGCGCCTGACTGACAGCGCATGGTGATGCTGCGCCTATCTGGAGACGCATGGTGGCCGCTGCGCTTATCTGAAGGCGCATGGTGGCCGCTGGCTGTAGACTTAGGATCTTTTCTTTGTAGAAATTCTCCTTTGTACAACCTTTTCTAGACATGTAATAGACTTTTTTATATATAAAATAAAAAGTCCTTCTTCAAATGTCTATACTTATTGACTTTGCTGTGAAGTTCTTCGTCTGAGTTCTAGCGCATGTAGTGTCTGGCGCATGGGCTTTCTGGTTGTGAAATTCTATGCTTCTACAAGACCCCCTTCAAAGTTTTCAAAACTTTTGAATAAGTTTTCGAATACTTTGAATAAGAAGCATGGAGGTCAGGGCGCATGATTTCTGGGCGCATGCCTGTTCGGGCGCATGCTCTTCTCAGTTAATGATGATGGTGCCTCGGTAACCGAAAAGATTAATGATGATCTTTTGGTTTTGTTTGCTGCTATCCTTGCACAGAACCCGAGGCGACGGCTGAGATCACACGTCATCTGTTCACAGCGTGCGACCAAGCCCTATAAATAGGTAAGAGTTGGAGAGAGAAAGGGTTCTTCTTCTCTGTGCCTCTGCTTCTTTAGAGTTTCTTCTTCAAATCCCTAACTTCTCCTTCCTCGAGAGAATGGCTCCCAAGACTTCTCGCGGTGCTGTCGGCAAGGGGAAGGAGAAAGCGAAGGAGTCCGTCGATGAGGACGTACCTATCACTCTTGCGACTCTTGCTGGGGAAATAGCGTATTTCTGTACTCCCTTTTTTTTTGAAAAATAAAGAAATACACTATCTTTTTTTTTGTGATGTGTTCATTTTTGATCTCATGAACTTGATGATTTATGTGGACCTATTATCTTTTGCGCACCTTGGTTTTTAGGTACAGATAATAAGTTTGAAGGAACCAACATGTTTGCTCAGAGGTAATGTGGACATGGCAATCATTAGGTTCAAATGATAGAATCTTCCTACTCAGAGGTATTTATGGACGTGGTAGGAATGATCCTGAGGGATACGCTGAACAACTCAGAGGTAATGTGGACGTGGAAGTTCTGCGATCAATGTACGACAACACAGGAGTTGTTTGTACGGGATGTTTACTCAGAGATAATGTGGACGTGGTTATCTTTCTACGGAAGGATGCCACGGAACAGCTGGGTTCCGGAAGCGTTTGATTTTGTGAAAAGAGGTTGTTTGGGGAAATACATGTCTTGGAGGATGTCAAGAATAGTACTTCTTTAGGAACTTGCCGTTGATGGGCATCATGAACAAGTCCCCATTGGGTTTGGCGAGGCGGTAAGCACCGTTTGAGTATACCGTCTCAATGATGAAGGGTCCTTCCCATTTGGGCTCGAACTTTCCTGGTGTCTTGTGAGTTAACACCATTGGCCTTCTGACTGCTAAAACCAGGTCGTCAACTTGGAAAGTTCTTTGCTTGACCTTCTTGTTGAAAGCCTGTGATATACGGGCCTGGTAAAGTTCGATGCGTTGTTGAGCTAGGAGACGTTTTTCGTCAAGTACCTCCAGTTCCCGCAGACGACGACGTTGATTGTCTTCTTCTGTGAGTTTGTTTGTGATCGCTACTCGGAGTGAGGGGATCTGGATCTCGAGAGGCAGTACCGCTTCGCTCCCGTAGACCAGAGAGAATGGTGTGTTGCCTGTTGGGGTCCGTACCATTGTGCAGTAGGCCCAAAGACATTCGCCGAGCTTTTCGTCCCAGTCGCGTTTGTTGGATGACACGACCTTTTTGAGCAGCCTGACGATAGTTTTGTTGAACGCCTCGGCCAATCCGTTTGCTGCCGGATTGTAGGCGGTTGAGGCCACGTTTTGAATACGATTCTTGTCACAGAACCTGCTGAAAATGTGGCTGATGAACTGGGGACCATTGTCATGAATGATTCGCCTGGGTACTCCGAAACGGTAAATGACATGGTGTTTGATAAAGCTGACCACCCTGGAGCTTTTTACTTCCGCTAGTGGGACTGCTTCCGCCCATTTGGAGAAGTAATCGGTGATGGCCAGGATAAAACGATGTCCTCTTGATGAAGGAGGGGTGATTGGTCCTACAATGTCCATGCCCCAAGCTTCGAATGGCCAGGAGGCGACTGTAGGATGTAGAGGTTCAGACAGTGTATGTATGAAGTCTGCATGAAGTTGGCATGCATGGCACTTCTTAGCATATTCCACTGCGTCGGCGGCCATGGTTGGCCAGTAGTAGCCCATACGTCGCAGTCGATCTTGTAACTTAGGACCTGGTTGGTGAGCTCCGCAAGTTCCGTCATGAGCTTCTCGAAGAGCTTCGGCCGCTTCTTCGTTAGACATGCATCGAAGGAGAAGCCCGTCGAAGGAGCGTCGGTACAGCGTTTTAGTGGCTGTATCGTAGTAGAATCGAAGAGAGCGTCTCCTGACTGAGACGGCTTCCTTCGGGTCTTCCAGAAGGATTCCGTAGACGGCGAAGTCGATGAACGGGAATCTCCAGTCTCGGACATTAACATCGGTGTTTGTCGGCACGGCGTGAGCCATTTGCAAACATAGGTTGTTTCTGGGACAAATCAAGTCTCGGCCAGTTACCGTGACATAGTATTGAGTCCCAAGGGGCGCGGCCAATAAGGCTGCGAGGCCAGCCAGAGCGTCAGCCTCCAAGTTTTGTAGACGGGGTACATGTTCGATGAAGAACCCAGTGAAGGTTGAAATGATGTTCAATGCAACTTTATGGTAAGGGATCAAATCTTCATGGCGAACCTCGTATTGCCCCCGAATCTGGTTTACGACGAGTTTCGAGTCGCCGTAGGCTTCCAGATGATCCACCCCCAGCTGTTGTGCTAGCTGGAGTCCCATGACGAGTGCGTTGTACTCAGCAACATTGTTGGAGCACGGCTTCGAAAGAGAGTATGCGCGCTGGATGACCAGCTGATCGGGGGAGACCAAGACTACCCCCACTCCTACGATGATTTGGCCGTTGGGGCCCATTCTTGAAGCGCCATCGAAGAACATCCGCCAAACGGGGCTTCCTTCAGTGACGTTTGATTCTTGGACTTCATCCGGGATGTCTTCATAGAGTTTTGAAGATTCTGGGATGGGGTGTGCAGCTAAAAAGTCAGCCAGAGCCTGACCTTTGACCGCCTTCTGCGGGACAAACACCATGTTGTATGGCGTTAGTAGGATCGCCCATGTAGCCAGCCGGGAGTTTAATGACCCTGGCTTCGTCATGAGAACTCTGAGTGGATTGACTCGGGAGATGACGTGAATTGTCTGGCCCGAGACGTAATGACGAGTCTTCTGAATGGCAAACACCAAAGCCAAGCACTCCTTTTCAACGGGGTTGTACCGGTGTTCGGCCCCGATGAGTGTTCGACTGAGGTAGTAGATTGCTTGCTCGTAGCCTGCATCGCTGTTTTGAGCCAGTAAAGCGTCGAGGGAATGATCCATGGCACGGACGTAGAGAAGGAATGGTTTACCGGCGACAGGTGCCACTAGGACTGGCGGGCTTGTCAAGTAAGCCTTGATGTCGTCGAAAGCCTTTTGGCACTCCTCTGTCCAGACGTAAGAGACTCCCTTCTTCATGAGCTGAGTAAAGGGTTGACATTTACCGGAGAGGTTTGCTATGAACCTCCGGATGTATGCCAGACGTCCCTGTAAGCCCCGAAGTTCTCGAAGGTTCTTCGGAGGGTCTATGTTGAGGATGGCTTTAGTCTTCTCGGGATCGATATGAATGCCTTTTGCCGTGATGACAAAGCCCAAGAATTTGCCGCTAGAAACCCCCAGGAAGGATTTAGCGGGGTTCATTTTGAGTTGATGTGCCCGCATGAGATCAAAGACCGTCCTCAGGTCCTGTAGGTGATCTTTTTTTGAGGCGGCTCTTGACTGCGATGTCGTCAACATAACACTCAACTGTCTTACGAAGATGTTGACGGAAGATGGTACTCATCGCTCGTTGGTATGTTGCACCGGCATTCTTCAAGCCGAAGGGCATTACTGTGTAGCAGAAAACACCTTTCGGAGTCCTGAATGACGTGTGTTTTGCGTCATCGGGGAACATCTTGATTTGATTGTAGCCTGAATACCCGTCCATGAAGGACATGCGTTCAAAGCCACATGTGTTGTCGATCATTACATCGGTGATTGGGAGCGGGAATTTATCCTTCGGGCAAGCAGAGTTGAGATCCCTGAAGTCAATACAGACTCGTATCTTCCCGTTCTTCTTGGTGACAGGGACGACGTTGGCTACCCAGTCTGGGTGTTGTTTCTCACGGATGAAGCCACTGGTCAAGAGCTTGTCCACCTCCTGATCGATGGCATTCATGATGTCCGGGCGGAAGCGTCGCTGTTGTTGTTTGATAGGTTTGGCATCTGGTAAGATGTTCAACCTATGCATCGCGATCTGTGGATCGAGACCCGGCATGTCTTTGTAGCTCCAGGCGAAGACGTCAATATACTCTTTAGCCAGTTGGACTAAAGATTCTCGGTCTTCTCCTTCCAAGATTTTGCTGATAAAGATGGGTTTAGAAGAAGACCCATCCCCGAGGTCGATCTGCTCGACTTCGTCTTCGGTGGGAGGTTCTCGTAACTCAAAACGAGACTCCCATTGTTCTCCTAGGCGTTGAGCCCAGGGTTCCTCTTCGAAGGGTTCCGGCGGTTGGTCTTCGCCTTCATCTTTCTGAGGTTGCGCCGATGTCATGTTAGCTGACAGCACTTTCCTGAAGACTGATCCGATACTGGTATCGGAATCCCACGTCGATGCTTCAGACGAGTGGGAATGTTCTATGTCTTCTGCGTCTGAACTCTCTGGAGTTGATGGCGGCGTGACATAGCCTAACCCCCGTCGAGTCCGATTATAGTAATCCTGTGGCTTTCTATTGGGCATCGAAAGCCGGACAGGGAGATGCCGACCCTTGCCGTAGTTTAGGCCTTTATTGCTTTTCAGGTCGTAGCCCATCTTTTGGATGATGCGCTTTGCCGTATCCGTGTACCGATAGACTTGTACTCTGCCGGTATCAGGTTCGGGCTCGATTGACGGGAGGTCCTGATGACGCTCGACTTTGTCCGAGATGATGGTGCCTTGGTCTCGGCTCCGTGGAGGGACTATGAAGACTCCTTGAGACGGGACTATTTGATTATGGTAGACGGTCGTTACTTGTGTTTGCAACGACCGTAGAGCGTTGTCTAATGTATACATGGCATTCCAGTGTGGAAGACAAGAATAATTGAAAGACACTCTATTATTGATAAAGTACGAGATTTTATCCCGTGGGATTACATTGTCGAAGGAGGGTGCGTCTACATCAGCAGAGATATATTCGCTAAGCTCCTCATCTGTAAGCACTGGGGTCGGATCAGGAGAGTCCTCCACCGCTCTGACTTTGGGGTCTGAGAGGGTTATGTGAGCCCTCTCCGGCATCTTGGATGACTGCGGCGGCTTGCCTTTAAGACGCACCTTGAGAGGTGCCTCGGTTGCGCCTCCGATGAGTGGCGCCTTCCCTTGTAATTTTACCACCAGGGGAGCCGCTGTTTGAGGTGGCTTTCCCTTGAGGCGTATCTTCGGGGGAGCTTCGTGAGTCGGTGCTTTCCCTGATAGCTTGATGCTCATTGGAGGCGCCTTCTGGGGAGGCTTGCCCTTCAATCGGATTTTCAAGGGGGCGTCGGAAGTCATTTCGGGCTCCAAGTTCGGCTCTGTTGCCGTCTCTGCTTCATCATCGGCGTCGTTGGCTTCCTCCTCGTCAAGTGACTTGTACAAGTCGGAATCGGTGAAGTAGGCCTCAATCCCTTTGAAGGGATCGATATCTGCAAACTCCGTCCGGATGACGCCGTTGGTGGATACATATTTCATGCATTGGTGGAGCGTGGAGGGCACCACCATGTACTCATGTAACCATGGTCGTCCGAGTAAGATGTTGTAGTTGACCTCGGCATCCACCACATAACAAGTCACCTCAGTTTTGAGGCTGCCGATGTGACACTTCAGCCGGATCTTGCCCAGTGGCTCGCTCTTGCTAGCGTTGAAGCCACTGATGGTCGTATTGGAGGGTGCCAGCCGGTACATTGGGATCCCCAGCTTTGATAGCAGCGCCTTTGGAATGATGCTTAGGGAAGACCCCGGATTGATCTGAATCCTGCTCACCTTTACCGAACCGATGTACCCTGTGTAATACAACGGTCGGTTATGTCGGTGATGCTTGAGCAGCATGTCTTGTTGGATGAAAGTTATGTTTGGGATAACTTCATCCGCACAATGACAGTGTGCACAAGTAGTTGGGAGGTCTTCAGGCTGCTTGATTTGACTGAGAAAGGATTCGGCATCCTTCAGAGCTTCGCAGAGAGCTTCTCGGGAGTCCTTGGAGAGACGCAGGAGCTCGAACAAAGACAAGCGTGCAGGAGTACTGGCTAGTTGTGCCAGAATGTCAAAATTGTGGGGCTTGGCTAGCCCCGAAGCATTTTCTTTCCGCAGAGGTCTGTCGAAACGGGCCTCCACTTGCTTTTGTTTATTGGCTGCTGAGGGCTTGGATGGACCCTCCTCAGGGATGGTGCCAGGAGGCACCACTTCGGCGGCAGCTTCACCGGGCTGGGAATTCTGTTGTGCACGCGTCTGCACAGGAAGCGCCTCTTCCGTTGAAGAAGAGACCGTGCGGCAAGACTTGATCTTCCTGCCTTTTGCTTTGGAGGTAGGGCGTACCTCCGGTTGAGTTACCTCGGAGACGAGGTCGGAGTGAACCCAGAGGACTTCTCCTCGAGATGTGGTGAGTGGGACAAGTCCACTCACATTGTCACGGGTGGGTGGCAAGTTCACCACCTCCATTGTCGCCTTAGGGATGGGGACGACGCCATCTTGTGTGGTAGTCGGCGGCAAGGTGCCGAACTGAAGTGACACCACATTAGCTGACACCGTCTTCTCTTCGTAGTCGACGGAGATTACATCCGCATTGATCATGCGCTGGATGTAATTTTTGAGGACGTAGCAGTCCTTAGTCGGGTGTCCGACAAACCGATGGTAGTGACAGTACCTCGGGTTGTCCACTTTCCCGACTTCATCGGGCCGCTTCGGGTCCGAAAGCTTGATCTTGTCACCCTGCTTCAGTATCTCAAAGAGTTGCAGGGTGTCGTCATCATTGAATGAATAAACCTCCTTGGGTCTCGGTGCCAGTGGAGGCTTTTGAGTAGGCGCAGATGCGTCCTTCGAGGCATTAACAGTCAATGCTTGTTTCCCTTTTGTTTCTCGTCTGGAGTTGTTGATTGCGGACTTTTTCCCCTTATCGTCAAAGGCGGGGAAGCTAACACCCAGAAGACGTGCATTGGCCGCCTTCTTCTCTGCAGCTTCAGCTTCGATGATTAGGGAGCTCCAGTCGGGAGGGGGAGTAGAGTTAAGCCAGAGCTTTACTGCAGGCAGCATGTTCATACTACAAGCGGAGAGAAGCGCATGCTCTGGCATGCCTGGAGGTAGCCTGAAGCAGGCCTGACGGAAGCGTTCGATGAATGCCCGAACCGTTTCCTTGTCCTTCTGGCGTATCTCAATGAGAGACGCCATCGTCATGTCCTTCCCACCGTCGTAGAAGCGGTCGAGGAAGAGGCGTGTCAGGTCGTCGAAGGACGATATGGAATTATCGGGAAGGCTGCAGTACCAGTCATACGCCACCCCTTTTAGGGCCCCAACAAAGATGCTGGTGAGGAGCGCGTCCTCTTTCGGAAGATGTCATGTCTGCGACTGGAAGTACGTCAGGTACCGTCGTGGAGAGTCCTTCCCGTCATACGGCATGAGTGTTTGTGGTTTATACTTTGGGGGATAAACCACCTTGTTCCACTCAAGGGGATAAGGCAGGAGAATGCCCATCTTCTGGCGCTCCTCCTGCCTGTTCTTGGACTCGAAGCGCTCCCGCAGATCTTTGATCATTTCGACCACGTCCTCCGTGGAGCTAGGAGTCGGGGAAGGAGGTACCATCTGGAGTGGAGCATTTGAGGGCTCCGACGTCCGGGGTGCTTCTGTGTCTGAGGGTGTCCGTTGGAGGGGCACACTCGACTCTCCATTGGCTCCTGGGTCGGGACCATTTGAAGGTGTCCTGATCAAGGCCGACCGCATCTCAAACACTGCTTGAGTCAGTGCTTGCATTGAGGCAGAGAGGGTTTTGAGTCCTCCCTCTAGCGAGTCTATGCGCTGGACAATGTCCTGTGGCGGCGCATCAGTCTCAAGATCACCCCCGGTCATGTATACTGTCATGACACGGCCGAAAGTGGATGGATTAGTTGAGGCTTCGCTCTCAGCCTCGCTCTCATGTGGGGGAGTTACTTCTCCTGGTGTTTGGCCACCCCCAGCCACATTCTGGAGTTCGTCTTCGACAGGCGCATCTGCAAGGGCCTGACTGCCCTCAGCTCTGTCTTGAAGGGCCTCTTCATTTCCAGCACTATCCCCGGCGGTGTCCTGGAGGACATCGTCATTTTGAGGGGCTTCAGGGAGGCCATCTTCGCCTTGATGAAGATCCGCCGCAGCTGTGCTTTGGACATCTTCGTCTTCGGAAGGAGGCTCGACAAGGGTCTGGCTACCCCCAGCTTCCTCCAAGAACTTCTTCCTCGACCGAGTGCCTTCGAACACTCCAGAGGTCGAGACAGCTGCCTTGGTTTTCCTCGGCTGGCTTTTGGATGAAGACGAGGAATTGGCAGTCGTCTTCCGGACAGATGAGGAGTTGGAGATCACGTTGCATGAAGTAACCTTTAGCTCCTTTTCTGCTGACACCTTCATCCCAAGGCGATGTCGGAGGGGTGTCGATGATTGTAGCCGCTGGAAGACCGACTGCTTTGGCGGTACTGCCGTCTTGCAACAGCAGTTGATGGTGACCACTGCACAAGTGTGTCCCGTGAGAGGCGCATCGTGCTTGTTGGTCAACTCTCCTGACCGGCGCTTGTGAGTGATCACGTTGCACAGGTCGTTGGAGGAGAGTGCTACCCTCACACCCCTCTTAGGCGCATGGCAGGGCCAAGCGCCGGGGTGGTCGGGTGAGTGCTGCGCCCCCTGATCTAATAGCAAGCAGGCATCACGATCAGTAGTGGAGGAACCACAGCATTTGAAATGACTTGAACGGACCTTAAACGCACAACCAGAGGAGGCGCGGGAGTTCAAGACCACAGAGTTTGCCTCTCTCGGCTTGGTTGTGCACGCAGTGAATGCGCCCAAGCGAGATGAGGACTTTGAAGGTCGACTCGTTGTCGGTGCAGAAGCACTTGAGTCAACCTTGTACAGCTTGCCATCGGCAGCGCGCGTGATTGTAAGCGCGTGCCTCTGGCCGGCTGCTGGCATAGCACGTTTGTGGCGCATGGCCCGTGCCGCCTTAGATTTCTTCGTACCAGCCCGCTGGGGCGCATAGTACTCAGCATCCAAATTCTCCTCGCCATTACAGCGAGTGAGTCTGTCAAAGACAGAGGCTCTTTGTGGCGCATCAGGAGTGATGCGCGGGGCATTGGCTACGCCCCTGCTCCGTCGACGTATCTTCCTCGCCTGAGAGGAAGATGGCTGGGGAACGTGGTCAGCCGCACGCTTCCCCGAGAGATGCGCTGCATCAGCGGGCGCACCTTGACTGCTGAGGACGTCAGCAGGAAGGGAAGGCTGGACGGGCGCATCCCCTTCAACGGTGGTGCCCGAGGCGTCGACTTTGCGCACCCAGACTGCGCGGGTCTTCTTCGGCTTCGACAGCCGCTTCGAAGGACTCGCACTTCCTTCAGAAATGAACTCCTCGTACGCCTGTTGATTGAGGCGCACTACCAGCGTCTTGTGGGAGGAGCCCACCTTCACGTCGTCGGCCTGTGACACAAGCTTCTCGGTAGAGGAGAAAGAAGTCCCCAGCAGAGTCGCCAGCTTGTTTGCCATTAAAATTGTTTTGATTGAAATCTTAATACAAACAGAACAGTGATACAATATAGGACTTAGATGTAATCCTAGGAGTACACTTTTGTTTAAGCTGGGTCCTTAGTGCCAATGGAGCGAGTGGTAATACGTTGACTCCGTTGACCGGCTGACGACGGTTATCGGTTCTCTGAAGGTGTTGATTGCTCTGGGTGCTGGAGCTTGCTGAGAGGAGGAAGACGTTGAGTGTCTAGAACTGCCTCTCCCGTGATTCTCTGTTGTGGATTCTCTCTGTGTTGTGAGTCCTCTGTCCCTTATGTGTGAAGGAGATGATCCTTCTATTTATAGTTTTGCAGGCTGGCTGCTCATGCGCGCATGTAGGATACGCCGGTGTGGGGACGCCACGTGGAGGTTGCTGATGGAGGCGCATGGATGCTGCGCCCTGATCGAGGGGGAGAACTCTTCATACTGCTGTTGTGAGCCGGCACGTAGTAGAGAGAAGATCTTTCCGTTGCTGAAATCTTGGATGAGTTGAGTCAAAAGACACGTGTCGTCGACTCATGGTTCGAAGATCTCGGATTTGGTGGAGAGGAGTGATCTGGTGGGCTGCGCCTTGGATTGGGCGCAGGAGGAGGCTGCGGCTCATAACCTTTAGGAGTTACAAACCATTTGGGGCGCATGGCTTTTGAGGCGCATGCAGGCGACTTTCCTTCTGTCTTTCGGGATCAGAGAGCAGTCTGAGGCGCATGGCTTTTGAGGCGCATAATGATTTGGACGCATGGCCGTAGAGGCGCATGCTGATGGTGGAGTGGCCACGTGGCAGTAGCCGTCGAAATAAAGTCATGATGATGCTGACGTTGCCGACGCTTCGTTTTCTGAAAAAGCTGTCAACTGTTCAGACTTTGGGAGGCGTACTGCCAACTCTGTCAGTTCAGCATTTAATGTTGGTGACGTTCGATGGACAGCTGAGTGGGCACGTCGGTTGGCGTTCTACTCGGTATGGAGATGTGTGAGGGCGCACCTTCTGTAATGCGCCGAGTACTGTAGAGCGCGTCTGTGTGATGCGCCTGATGCCGAAGGGCGCGTCCGTGTGATGCGTTGTCTGGCTGGCGCATCGGACATGTCTTTTAATGATGCGGCTGTCTCGCTCTTCGAGTGCTATAAATAGCCGTTTGGCTGAATTCGAGGCGACCGGTTCATCCATTTAATGTAAATTCATTGCACGGAATTCGGAGGGCCATCCACTTGGCGTGTGGGTTTGATCTGCCCGGCCTATAAATAGTGGCATGGAGAGAAGGTTTACTTTTCATTCCCTCACGTACTTCCAATATGAACTTGAACATGCGGGTGCATTCTGTTGACGAAGTGCTCCCGAGGGTGAAGATGAGACGCTGTGTTGTCTTCGATGCACTTGAAGGTGACTGTTTGTCACGACCCGCACCCGGATATACGGGTACGAATACGTGGGCCACGTCCAGCCTACGCCGCGGTATCGGCGGTAGAACGCTGTCAAGTATACTATACTAACTACAACTTCTATGAATCTATATCTAGAAATGTACTCATGTCACATCACGAAAACTAAGGAAGATAAGACAAGAAATAATAACAATATCACTAGAACAACTAGAATCTACAATGATCATAATACAGGAAGATAATGAAGGAACAACAAGACTAACTAAGGAATAACTACCAGGCAACTCACATAGAAGAATAGTGAGATCCACCTCAGCTAGCAACATCATGAAGTCCAATAATGATGGCACAACTACTCCTAAAATTTCATAACGTATCCAGTCAGGAGCGGAACGAGTACATATATCTCATAACAGATCTCAAGATAGAATAAAAGCTATAAGACTGTAAATAGAGCATATACAATGAAATCATGGAGTGTACATATATGTATCATGGCATGTAAGCTGTAAAGCTAGAGCTAGAACAAGAAAATAGAACGGGATCATGGCATGTACACGAATCAAGGTAAGCTATATATATCCAATGTGTGTGAGTAGCAGTTTCAACTTGTGATCGGCTTGGGAAACTGTCAAGAATCGGCCTGGCAAGTCATAAGTGCGGTATATGACTCACACTGTTCAAGATAGCAAGGGGATATGATCACAGGCATACGCTACTACTCCCCCTACCCCAACTGGTAGAATGGATCCAAACAGGACACGTCACTGCACGGGATTCTAATAAGAAGGTCGCGAACCTGCTCTAGAATCAGTGACCATATATCGAGCAAGAGCTACAAGGGTGCTTGCACAATACATCCCAACCTAAGAAGGAGAGACATCTCTCGTCGGGATCCAAGAATACCAATCCGTGAGAACCATGTGTCGGGAATAAGCATATCAACACTAAGTACATGAATCATAACAGTTATCATAAATTGTGAATAAGTTATCAGAGAATGTACTCGCCTGGGGTCCTGCTGTCAATATGAATCAGGGTTCAGAGTAAAGCCACAGACCTAAAGATGAAATAATACAAGAGCTGATCAGGGTCAAAAGACATACTAAACATCTAGGTCAAACTAAGTCAAACTAAGACAAACTGGGTCAAGGTTGACGTACAGTTGACTTTGGTCAACTGGTCAACTCCGGTCAACTCTAAGTCTAATCTAGGTTAAATAGGTCAATGGTTGACCTACAATTGACTTTGGTCAAAAAGTCAACGTTGGTCAAGTCTGATCAAACCTAGGTCAACTTATGAATTTCAGTGATTTAGAAATCACTGAAATCGACGGGTCTCTAAAACAACCAAAAGGAGAAAATATTATAATAATAGGGTGACACAAAAAGGGAAGAAATCTACAGATATTGTCGGATGATGAAACTAACATCACCAACGTGTCCAGAATGGTCAAATCAGCTAGGATAGCCTGTCCAAAAGTCCAATTTGGATACAGGGGCAAAACGGTAATTTCGGACCAAAATAATGTCCGCCGTTGGACACACTTTGCACCGGAAAACGTGCCGAAATAAAAGTGCACAAAACCTAACAAATTATATGTCCACGAATCCAGAATGACGATACGAACCCAACGGTATATCCAGAATTGGATTCCGTTGACCCGATCTCAAATTGGTCCGTTGACGCGGACATTTGGAATCCGGTTTGCACGGAAATGCGTGCCGGAGCAAATGTCTTCAAAACTCAGCAAATTATATGTCAACGAGTCCAGAATGACGATACGAACTCAACGGTATATCCGGAATTGGATTCCGATGAGCCGACGTCAAAAAGTCCCGTTGACTCAGAAAGTGGGACCCGTTTTGCACCGAAATGCGTGCACGGGCCCACGTTCTCCAAATCAGGCAAACTTTATATGAAAACAGGCTAGAACGACGCCACGAGTCTACTGGTGGTGTCAGAATTCGAATCCGGAGTCCCGGATTCAAAAATGGAATTTTACAAGTGCAACACAAAGAATTCGAACGACCAACTTTGGCGTCGAATTCGACCGACCTAACAAGCTCAAACTGAAATGAAGTCTAAAGGGGGCAGGAAGAGGGTTATACCAGCTGTGCACCGGAACTGGTAGCACGCAAAACGGAGCTGCGACGAAGAAGATACGAACCCGCGAAGTTGGCGTCGCAAAACTGTCCAAAAACAGTACAAATTAAAACGTCAACTTGGTGGCCGGTTTTGATGTATCAAACGACGAAAATAACGGGTGAAATTTGACAGAGGCGAAGAGGGATATACCGAGATTGCGACGGAGAAAAGAGATTGCCGATCCAACGGTCGGATTCTCCAGAAAATCAGCGCGAAGTTGCTGTCCCGAGACGTGAATTCTGGACTTCGCGCGCGCGCGCGTCGACGGAATTTCGTGGAAATGCAAGAATCGCCTCGGCAACGCGTCGTTGGAGACGACGCGCGCCACGGGAGAGCTCGCCGGGGTCGCCCAGCCATGGGTGGCCGGCCACGCGGTGGCGCGCGGCCACCCGCCGGCGGCGGCAGCCGCTGCTACTGCTGCTGCAACCGCTACTTGCTGCTGCTGCTGCTGCTGCGCCTGAGCGCGCGGCCATGGCGCGGCGGCGTGGCTGCATCGACGGTGGGGTGGAGCTCGGTGGCGGGATGGGTCGCGCGTGGGTGGCGGCGCGATTCGGTTTAAATGGTGGAGGTGGCGGGAGATGGTTATGGTGATGGTGTGGATGATAAGGATGATGATGTTAATAAAGAAGGAGAAGGAGAAATATGAAGAAGAAGAAAAAATGGAGTACAAGTGAAGAAGATGAAGGAAATGAAGAAGAAGGTGATGGGAAGGGGGGCTGCTCACAGCTCGTACAGGAGAGGGGGGGGGTTTACTTGTTATGATGGGAAAGAAGAGAGAGAGAGAGAGAGAGATTATATAATATATATATATATGTGTGTATATATATTATATAAAGAGTGTGAGAGAGAGATATTTATAAGATATTTAGAGAGAGTATGAGAGAGGGGGAAGAGGCTGAGTGTGGGGTGAGGGGGTGTTCTCTTGTGTGTGTGCACATGAGTGAGAGGAGAGAGTGAGTTAAATGTGTGAAGTGAATTAGTTGTGAGTAAATAATGAGAGTGGAAGAGTGAGAATGAGAGAGAAAATAGAGAGAGAGAATGGGGGTGTCGGCCACATGGGGGGGGGGTTGTTCCTGCTGTTGGGTGGAGGGGTAAGGTGGTGTGTGTTTGATTATGGGAGAGAGAAAGAGTGTGTGAGAGTTATTAAAGTACATATATATATGTATATATATATATATATATATATATATATATATATATATATATATATAAGAGAAAGAAAAGGAGATATTTATATATAGAGAGATATTTTTTTAGTAGGAGAAAAATAGGAAAATATCAGTGGGGGGTACGGACAGTCATGGTAGGGTCCACGCTAAACTGGGTCGGACGTTGGGCCAAGTTTGGACAAAGTCGAAGCCAAGATTTAATTAATTTATAAATTAAACCAATTAAAATCACGGATGGAATGGGAGCACAAGGGAGATCGAAATTGTGGGACGCAAGTGGCACGTGCATAGTAGGCTCAAAACAGGCCAGGGCCATATACTGGGTCGACTGGATTGGACCGATGTCGGGCCCGAAAATTAAATGGGAAATTAAATCAGGTTTTACGGCAGATAATTAATTGGCCTAAATTGAACCGAAAGTTGTGCGAAGGAAATGGAGCAGAAGAGGGTATGTCTGAGTGGGACACGAAGGTCATGGGTGAAGAGCGTCTCGAGTAGATCAGGCATGACAAGTTGGTTTCGAGAAAATGACTAGTCTGGTGCTCCTAAATTAAAAGCCACGGTAACGTGCAAACGATGATCAAGAAAAAGAGTGGGAATTCAATTAATAATTAAATGGTCTAATATTGACCCGAACTTGCGCGAAGCAAAAAGGATACAAGGGAACAAGTTCGAGTGGGGCACGATATATCAAAATGAAGATAATCTCGTCTACTACAAACTCCAAGAAGGAAGTTTCCAGAGACTGGCATCCCTGATGCTCTAGAATTCCAAGTCACGGTAAAGAGCATTAAATCAAATAATAATCAAATAATAATAATCTAATTAATTGATTATTAAAATTAAAAAAAATCAGCCCTAAATTCAGGGGCTTACAATCCTACCCACCTTATAAAAATTTCGTCCTCGAAATTAAAGGTTGGTAGTGGGGTAAAACAAGATAGAAAATTTTTAGGCAAAAACTTAGGCACGATCATAGAATGACAAGTTTGCACGATTAAGATATTCAATTCACAATTATTCAGGCACGATGAAAATTTTTCGCACGATAGAATCAAAATATGAACAGAATCATATAGGCACGATTATAGATAAGTTAAATCATTGGGACACGATTCAGAAAATGAGACTCCGGCAAAATCAAGGATAGTCTGAAGCCTAATCGTGATTGGAATAGAATTTAGTCATTTTCCAGAATTAAATCGAAAGTTTAAAGCACGAGTGATGATAGCATTGTCCAATCATGATGAAAATAAACAATTTAGTCTCAGCACGATTGAAATTATTCAAGTTTTGAGTAAATCAGAATTTGGGCAAGATAGAGAACAGAATCAACGAAGTCTGGACACGAACATCTAAGAAGGAAATCATATCACAATAGAATTCGAAACCATTTAAGTTTAATCAACAATCAAGACCCCTTGGCACGATAAACTAGACAACCAGAATCGATTGGTCAATCAGAGAGGATCAATTTCACGATATCAAAATATAATAAACAAATCAAGGATGTAGAATTGAATTGCTTTTGTTATCATAGAAACCAGAATATGGGATCATAGGAGGAAGCCGGGTAATCATCTCGCTCTGCTTCGACTACTACCAACAATGTCTACTCCGAGACGGATGATTACGATACTTCCTCGATCTCTCCCAAGATAAAAGATACGAAAATTCTAAAATTTTCAAGGTTTTCAAAGTATGGCTGACAGAAGTAGATACGAGATAGGTAATTGGTGGAATCAGGACATAATTGATCAAGACGGAGGAAGTAAGGGTAAGATGAGGAAATCATCATGCGATGAGGAAGAGAAGAATGGGAAAACAGAAGTAATAGTAGGAACTGCTCTTGCCCAATAGGTTAAAACAAGTGAATCGATTTAAGATACGATCTGATAACCATACACGTCTATCCCAAATCATGTTGCCAGAATTCTCGCCACGCCAGTAAGCATAGCGGTAATAAACAATAAAGTCCATAACTATGGTATACATCCTATAATCACGTCACCTAGATTCCTTACCACGCCACCCGGTATGGCTGCAAGAGAACCTAAATGACATAACTAGGATAGCATATCCAAAATCAGGCTCTATGTCCATGTCTCGCTAGCTAATATGACTGCAATGAATTCTAAACTCCATAAATAAAGTAGACACTTACCGTTCTCATCGTCCTTGTCCAAAATATGTTTATCAGGATATCTTAACTCAATTCTTAAAAGAATTATCCAAAACAAAATTAAAGGTCAACAACAAATATTAAGATTAAATTCAACAACAAGTCAAGGGTAAGTTAATAGAAACAACGGAAATAACTTCCGATATAGGATTCAGAGGAAAATCTCAGGGAAAGCCCCGAGGGTACTACCTAGGTCAAGATAGAAAATGGTGAAATATAATCTAAAACAAACCTCGACCATGATACGAGGTTGATAAATCATATTCTCTCCCCAACCTAGATGATATACAAATCCAACTTATAACTTCCCTCGGGGGTCCACAAACTCATCCCAAGAAGGAATAAAGTTTGATACGGACAGTTATTTCAGAAATCAGGACGAACATGAACAAATAGAAAAAGTTTCGAAAGTTTGAAATAAGATTCCCAGAGGTCATCCCTTGAATCTACCAAGAGTTCCTAATACGTGACTGAGTACCAAATCCTAAAATATTCCATGTCTCAACCTTAATCCTAGGGCAGGCTCGCAGTAGTACAGAAAAGCTCAAGTACTACCACGACTTCGCATTAATTGCAAAGACTGACCTGCATGGGCCACCACTAAAAACGTGTCACGACCCGCACCCGGATATACGGGTACGAATACGTGGGCCACGTCCAGCCTACGCCGCGGTATCGGCGGTAGAACGCTGTCAAGTATACTATACTAACTACAACTTCTATGAATCTATATCTAGAAATGTACTCATGTCACATCACGAAAACTAAGGAAGATAAGACAAGAAATAATAACAATATCACTAGAACAACTAGAATCTACAATGATCATAATACAGGAAGATAATGAAGGAACAACAAGACTAACTAAGGAATAACTACCAGACAACTCACATAGAAGAATAGTGAGATCCACCTCAGCTAGCAACATCATGAAGTCCAATAATGATGGCACAACTACTCCTAAAATTTCATAACGTATCCAGTCAGGAGCGGAACGAGTACATATATCTCATAACAGATCTCAAGATAGAATAAAAGCTATAAGACTGTAAATAGAGCATATACAATGAAATCATGGAGTGTACATATATGTATCATGGCATGTAAGCTGTAAAGCTAGAGCTAGAACAAGAAAATAGAACGGGATCATGGCATGTACACGAATCAAGGTAAGCTATATATATCCAATGTGTGTGAGTAGCAGTTTCAACTTGTGATCGGCTTGGGAAACTGTCAAGAATCGGCCTGGCAAGTCATAAGTGCGGTATATGACTCACACTGTTCAAGATAGCAAGGGGATATGATCACAGGCATACGCTACTACTCCCCCTACCCCAACTGGTAGAATGGATCCAAACAGGACACGTCACTGCACGGGATTCTAATGAGAAGGTCGCGAACCTGCTCTAGAATCAGTGACCATATATCGAGCAAGAGCTACAAGGGTGCTTGCACAATACATCCCAACCTAAGAAGGAGAGACATCTCTCGTCGGGATCCAAGAATACCAATCCGTGAGAACCATGTGTCGGGAATAAGCATATCAACACTAAGTACATGAATCATAACAGTTATCATAAATTGTGAATAAGTTATCAGAGAATGTACTCGCCTGGGGTCCTGCTGTCAATATGAATCAGGGTTCAGAGTAAAGCCACAGACCTAAAGATGAAATAATACAAGAGCTGATCAGGGTCAAAAGACATACTAAACATCTAGGTCAAACTAAGTCAAACTAAGACAAACTGGGTCAAGGTTGACGTACAGTTGACTTTGGTCAACTGGTCAACTCCGGTCAACTCTAAGTCTAATCTAGGTTAAATAGGTCAATGGTTGACCTACAATTGACTTTGGTCAAAAAGTCAACGTTGGTCAAGTCTGATCAAACCTAGGTCAACTTATGAATTTCAGTGATTTAGAAATCACTGAAATCGACGGGTCTCTAAAACAACCAAAAGGAGAAAATATTATAATAATAGGGTGACACAAAAAGGGAAGAAATCTACAGATATTGTCGGATGATGAAACTAACATCACCAACGTGTCCAGAATGGTCAAATCAGCTAGGATAGCCTGTCCAAAAGTCCAATTTGGATACAGGGGCAAAACGGTAATTTCGGACCAAAATAATGTCCGCCGTTGGACACACTTTGCACCGGAAAACGTGCCGAAATAAAAGTGCACAAAACCTAACAAATTATATGTCCACGAATCCAGAATGACGATACGAACCCAACGGTATATCCAGAATTGGATTCCGTTGACCCGATCTCAAATTGGTCCGTTGACGCGGACATTTGGAATCCGGTTTGCACGGAAATGCGTGCCGGAGCAAATGTCTTCAAAACTCAGCAAATTATATGTCAACGAGTCCAGAATGACGATACGAACTCAACGGTATATCCGGAATTGGATTCCGATGAGCCGGCGTCAAAAAGTCCCGTTGACTCAGAAAGTGGGACCCGTTTTGCACCGAAATGCGTGCACGGGCCCACGTTCTCCAAATCAGGCAAACTTTATATGAAAACAGGCTAGAACGACGCCACGAGTCTACTGGTGGTGTCAGAATTCGAATCCGGAGTCCCGGATTCAAAAATGGAATTTTACAAGTGCAACACAAAGAATTCGAACGACCAACTTTGACGTCGAATTCGACCGACCTAACAAGCTCAAACTGAAATGAAGTCTAAAGGGGGCAGGAAGAGGGTTATACCAGCTGTGCACCGGAACTGGTAGCGCGCAAAACGGAGCTGCGACGAAGAAGATACGAACCCGCGAAGTTGGCGTCGCAAAACTGTCCAAAAACAGTACAAATTAAAACGTCAACTTGGTGGCCGGTTTTGATGTATCAAACGACGAAAATAACGGGTGAAATTTGACAGAGGCGAAGAGGGATATACCGAGATTGCGACGGAGCAAAGAGATTGCCGATCCAACGGTCGGATTCTCCAGAAAATCAGCGCGAAGTTGCTGTCCCGAGACGTGAATTCTGGACTTCGCGCGCGCGCGCGCGTCGACGGAATTTCGTGGAAATGCAAGAATCGCCTCGGCAACGCGTCGTTGGAGACGACGCGCGCCACGGGAGAGCTCGCCGGGGTCGCCCAGCCATGGGTGGCCGGCCACGCGGTGGCGCGCGGCCACCCGCCGGCGGCGGCAGCCGCTGCTACTGCTGCTGCAACCGCTACTTGCTGCTGCTGCTGCTGCTGCGCCTGAGCGCGCGGCCATGGCGCGGCGGCGTGGCTGCATCGACGGTGGGGTGGAGCTCGGTGGCGGGACGGGTCGCGCGTGGGTGGCGGCACGATTCGGTTTAAATGGTGGAGGTGGCGGGAGATGGTTATGGTGATGGTGTGGATGATAAGGATGATGATGTTAATAAAGAAGGAGAAGGAGAAATATGAAGAAGAAGAAAAAATGGAGTACAAGTGAAGAAGATGAAGGAAATGAAGAAGAAGGTGATGGGAAGGGGGGCTGCTCACAGCTCGTACAGGAGAGGGGGGGGGGTTTACTTGTTATGATGGGAAAGAAGAGAGAGAGAGAGAGAGAGAGAGATTATATAATATATATATATATGTGTGTATATATATTATATAAAGAGTGTGAGAGAGATATTTATAAGATATTTAGAGAGAGTATGAGAGAGGGGGAAGAGGCTGAGTGTGGGGTGAGGGGGTGTTCTCTTGTGTGTGTGCACATGAGTGAGAGGAGAGAGTGAGTTAAATGTGTGAAGTGAATTAGTTGTGAGTAAATAATGAGAGTGGAAGAGTGAGAATGAGAGAGAAAATAGAGAGAGAGAATGGGGGTGTCGGCCACATGGGGGGGGTTGTTCCTGCTGTTGGGTGGAGGGGTAAGGTGGTGTGTGTTTGATTATGGGAGAGAGAAAGAGTGTGTGAGAGTTATTAAAGTACATATATATATATGTATATATATATATATATATATATATATATATATATATATATATATATATATATATATATATATAAGAGAAAGAAAAGGAGATATTTATATATAGAGAGATATTTTTTTAGTAGGAGAAAAATAGGAAAATATCAGTGGGGGGTACGGACAGTCATGGTAGGGTCCACGCTAAACTGGGTCGGACGTTGGGCCAAGTTTGGACAAAGTCGAAGCCAAGATTTAATTAATTTATAAATTAAACCAATTAAAATCACGGATGGAATGGGAGCACAAGGGAGATCGAAATTGTGGGACGCAAGTGGCACGTGCATAGTAGGCTCAAAACAGGCCAGGGCCATATACTGGGTCGACTGGATTGGACCGATGTCGGGCCCGAAAATTAAATGGGAAATTAAATCAGGTTTTACGGCAGATAATTAATTGGCCTAAATTGAACCGAAAGTTGTGCGAAGGAAATGGAGCAGAAAAGGGTATGTCTGAGTGGGACACGAAGGTCATGGGTGAAGAGCGTCTCGAGTAGATCAGGCATGACAAGTTGGTTTCGAGAAAATGACTAGTCTGGTGCTCCTAAATTAAAAGCCACGGTAACGTGCAAACGATGATCAAGAAAAAGAGTGGGAATTCAATTAATAATTAAATGGTCTAATATTGACCCGAACTTGCGCGAAGCAAAAAGGATACAAGGGAACAAGTTCGAGTGGGGCACGATATATCAAAATGAAGATAATCTCGTCTACTACAAACTCCAAGAAGGAAGTTTCCAGAGACTGGCATCCCTGATGCTCTAGAATTCCAAGTCACGGTAAAGAGCATTAAATCAAATAATAATCAAATAATAATAATCTAATTAATTGATTATTAAAATTAAAAAAAATCAGCCCTAAATTCAGGGGCTTACACTGTTACATCCAAAAGACGGAGTCGAGGGCTTCCGAGGCAGGCGGAAGGTGCCTGTTGCATCCAAAGATAAGGATGCTCGGGCCTTGTCTCCGTTATTCCGGAAGAGCCGTAAATCGGAATGGCGGTGCTAGGCTCTATCTTCCTTCAAAGTGGGGTTTGCCCACTTTGGTTGTGTTGAAAGCTGCTCCTTTAGCCGCGGTTTCGATCACGGTCTTCCTTCGGCTTTGGAGGCTCTTTCGAAGCCTCCCCTGGCCACAGCATTTGCGGTGCTCTTCTCTTCCTTGGTTCCAGCCAGAGGGTTAAATGCTTTGTGTATCGAAGCATTTATCAGGCGAGCCTGGTTGGAAGAATTTGGCTGAAGGGATGCACATAGCTGGGCTGGATGCACATAACTGAGCTGGATGCACATGACTGAGCTGCTGAAGATATGGTGGGATGCGCCTGGTTGGAGGCGCATGATGTCTGCTGCGCCTGACTGACAGCGCATGGTGATGCTGCGCCTATCTGGAGACGCATGGTGGCCGCTGCGCTTATCTGAAGGCGCATGGTGGCCGCTGGCTGTAGACTTAGGATCTTTCCTTTGTAGAAATTCTCCTTTGTACAACCTTTTCTAGGCATGTAATAGACTTTTTTATATATAAAATGAAAAGTCCTTCTTCAAATGTCTATACTTATTGACTTTGCTGTGAAGTTCTTCGTCTGAGTTCTAGCGCATGTAGTGTCTGGCGCATGGGCTTTCTGGTTGTAAAATTCCATGCTTCTACAGCCATGCCTACACACAAAAAGCAATGAACACCATATGATTAGGTTGAGTTCAAATAAATATAATTTTAAAACTATGACCATCATATCAAAATTTTCATACCTGCAAAGAAAGTATCCTTTAGGTACGCCTTAATCCAATGACGTGCTTTCTCATGCATCGTATGCAACCACTTCCAAGCTTTCACTTCATTTTTTTGTTTGTCTGTCATTGGTTCTGAAAATTCTTTTTGGTACTTCTCCTTTAAGATCACCCAACAACTCTCAGCCTCTTCAACACTTTGACTTTTCTTAGACCAATTTACATAGTCTTCATCAAATTCAGGATTATAAGCCGAACGTAAAGAACGGAGATGCTCATTTTCATGAAGACTAATATGCCATATGCAATACATGTGCCTTGTATTTGGAAAAACTCTTTTGATTGCATTGCATATTGCTGGGTCTTGATCAGTGATGATAGCTCCTGGTGCTTTACCCCACATATATGTCAACCAATTTTTAAATAACCAAACAAAGGTATCCTCCTTCTCGTCAGCAAGAAGAGCACATCCAAATAAGATAGACTGTTTATGATGATTTACACCAGTAAACGGTACAAAAGGTAACAAGAAATGGTTTGTATTATAAGTGACATCAAACACAACAACATCTCCAAACTGGAGATATGATGTCATCGCTCTTCCATCTGCCCAAAATATACTTCTACAAACATTTTTCTCATCATGCTCCATAGCATAATAAAACTGAGAGTCTGTAGCTTGCCTTGTAAGAAATTATTGAATTACTCTAGTGCACTCCTTCCCGATATTGTTCTTTCTTTTTACTCTCAAATGATCGATGCACTGTTGTGTAGTAATATTGACATTACTACTACTCGTGGCATTTAAAATCCTTGCAATCTTTGAAGGTCCAACCCCACATCCACGAAACTGATCAACTAAATTCCTACAAGATACATCTATGTGCGATCTTTTGTGTGACCGCAACAAATGGATCTTCGAAGGGGTTTTAATCAACTCATGATTATGAACATCATGAAAGGATTTGATGCCCCACACTCCATTGGAGATTCTATGAACTTTCATTCGAGCCATACAACCTTCTCTCTCATTTTTCCGTCGGTTTACTTCTCTCCCTACCTCTCTCTTATCAGTTAAGCTTTTGAACCCTTCTTTGTTGCAAACATAAAGCCTCCTCGTGATATTACCATCTTTTTTCTTTGCAGTGGATGACCTTCGAATAGAAAAACCTTCCCTTTCTGCGTATACATTATAAAAGTCCCACGCCTCTTCTGCTGTAGGAAATTGCATTCCAACATGTGGTATTCCCTTTTCAATTTCAAAAACACTATGACTATCCACTCCATCTACGTTAGTTGCACTATCTTGTTCTTCATTCTCATTTGGTATCGCGTGATCATGCATAAATGGTTCGCTCTCTTCCATCTTCTAAAATAGAAACAAAAAAAAGAAATCAATGTTAAACAAAAAAAATATGATGTACAAAATGTTAAACAAAAAAAATGTTCTTCATGGATGGCTTCAGCACAGAGTTACTTATAGTTTTTCATGGATGTACAAAATGTTCTTGCTTGTATAAAAACTTACAAATGGTGATACTGGTGGTCATCATATTTTTTAATCAACAGAGTTCTATTGCTAAGCAAGATGGAAATAATATGATGAATATGCATACTTTGAGAAATAACATGCTAGTTTCAGTTCAACCAATATCAATTTCCTCTTCCAAGGTCACAAAATTATAATGATTGTGTAAGTAAATGCATAGCATGGAGGGCTCAAACATCAAACCCTAAAAAATTAAATTTTTGAGGATCTAAAATTAAGTAAATGCATATCAATTTCCTTTTCAACAAACCCTAAAAAATTAAAGAGGATCTGAAATTAACTAAAATTTTGAGGATCTCAAACATCAAACCCTAAAAAATTAAATTAAGTAAATGCATATCAATTTCCTTTTCAACAAACCCTAAAAAATTAAAGAGGATCTGAAATTAACTAAATTTTTGAGGATCTCAAACATCAAACCCTAAAAAATTAAATTAAGTAAATGCATATCAATTTCCTTTTCAACATCAAACCCTAAAAATTAAATTTTTGAGGATATGAAATGTAGGGCTCACCGATCTTGCCTCGACGGTCTGAGAGGAGGCTGTGCAGTTGACCTTGTTCCTCTGGCGAGAGAGTGAGGACCAGTGTGAGAGTGAGGATCGCCGGCGAAGGAGGCGGCGCGAGCGCAGTTGGGTCGGGGCTTTCTCGATCATGGGGAGGGAGAATTTCCTCTCTTTTTTTCGTCCGATGGCGCAACTTTCCTTTTTTTTTTCGTCCGTCTGACTAAGTAGAGCGCGCCTTTCCTTTTTTTTTTTTTGGGTACGTCTGATCAGATCAGACGGACACTAATTCTCGTCCGCAGGAAAGCACCCTGAGGCCGACCTCAGGCCCATTTTCCCGAGATATATATATATATATATATATATATATATATGGAAGCGGATCAAAGGCCCCGCCCGCGGAGCCCCGTCGAAGCCCCGCCCCCCCCTGCACCATCGGATCGCGCGGGGCCCGCGTGGGGCCCGCCCCCGCCCGCGCGATCCAACGGCTAAGGGAGGGCGGGGCTTCGGCGGGGCTCCGCGGGCGGGGCTCCCGATCCGCTCCCTATATATATATATATATATATATATATATATATATATATATATATATATAAACGTAAAAAAATGTAGTAAGATAAGAAATTTGAACATTAAATCTCGTGAGCTTTAAATTTTCCCAGGTAACAATAATTCCCATTTTTTTTTTATAAATAGATATAAATACTGAAATTTAACCTTTTTATTTTTATAAAATTGATTTGGCCCGCAGGCTGGCACGGCCTGAAATTACCCGGCTCTGGACCCGTTACTGAAGCTGGAATTCCGATCTAGCCCGCTGCTCAGAACTGGGCTGGCCAGGCCCGACTCAGATCCGGTCAAATCTGGATTGGGTCGGTCCAGCCCGGTCCAGCCCAGCCCAGTTCTAACCCTGACTGTTCTATAGATATGGTTCCTCCTCCCCTCGCCCATTACTCTGTGAGAGAGAGAGAGAGAGAGAGATGGAGAGGGTTATCCCAACAGAAAAATTCCTCTCCCTCCTCCCATCCAACCCCAAAATCAGAGCCACCACCCACCACTCCATCCGCTCCAAACTCACAACAAACCCCCTCTCCTTCCAAAACCCACAAAACTTCCCACTCTCTCTCTCTCTAAAGCACAGAAAACCCTCTCCACGCTGCGCTCTCCCCTATGGATTATTTTCTAAATACAGCAAACATTTTGCTACCAACGCTCCTCCCCGCGCCGCCGCCGCCGCCGCCGCCGACGAATCTGCTGCAGACGACGGCAGCAAAGGAAACCCTAAGCTCCTCGGCGTACCGGTCCAGACCCTCAAGAAGATCGTGCCGCTCGGGCTCATGTTCTTCTGCATACTCTTCAACTACACCATCCTCAGGGACACCAAGGACGTCCTGGTGGTGACGGCGAAGGGGAGCAGCGCGGAGATCATCCCCTTCCTCAAGACCTGGGTCAACCTGCCGATGGCGGTCGGCTTCATGCTGCTCTACTCCAGGCTCTCCGACGTCCTCTCCAAGGAGGCCCTCTTCTACTCGGTCATATTCCCCTTCATCGCCTTCTTCGGGGCCTTCGGGTTCGTCCTCTACCCGCTCAGCGCCGCCATACACCCCACCGCGCTGGCCGACAGGCTCCTCGCCGCGCTCGGGCCCAGCTTCCTCGGCCCCGTCGCCATCCTGAGGATATGGAGCTTCTGCTTGTTCTACGTCATGGCGGAGCTGTGGGGGAGCGTGGTGGTCTCTGTTCTCTTCTGGGGGTTTGCTAATCAGGTCCATTGAGCTTCCCTTTAGTCATTTAGTTACTTATTTACTTTAAATCGCCGTTGCTGGTACTATTAAGTTATTTATTCTGCTTCATAGGGTCTGCTGATGTGTATTTTGTAGGTTTATTTACCACATTTTACTTATTAGCAGGTTCATCGTCTAATTTGCGTAGACACGCACTTAAGGATTCGAATGCGGATAGAAAATTTAGGATAAGGGCATGACATGGGTACAAGCTATGTTGCATAAATACGGATCGTACGCGACTCAAATTTGGGGTGGGGGCATTTTCAAATAGGTACATACGTAAGCCCTTATTTATGTTGCACAAGTACACATACGATACAGATACGGACACCATTTCCCCGTGTCGGTGTTACATAGGGTCCGTGTTTATATAATATGCATGATAAAACATCTATACACATATTTTTATACATTAGATCAATAATGATATCTATGTTTATGCATGTTGTGGATAATAATTTGGTTACAAATAGTTATATAAAATATGTGCTGCAGAGAAATGTTGCTTCTCATGTCTCGATCATGTTTGAAACTATCAAAAGGATGTCAAATTACTTTCAACCGTGTTTTTATTTTGGGTCCCTTTGAAGCATAGAAATAAACGAGTCAAATCCAAGACTGTGTTGAGGAAGTATCCTTGCAACCTAGATGGTGGTTGATAATGTGTGTTAATTGCCAACCACATGATTTTGTTCGGTAAATTTGACGTTTGCTCTTCATATGAGGTTTCTAGTGTGCTGTTAGTCTCTGATTTGGAATATGGTTGGTGAGATTTTTGTCTAGTTTGTTGAGGGTATTATTAGTTGCTTTGTAATTTGTATGTGATAGCATTCGTCTCTTGGTTGTTTCTTTTTATTCTCTTTCATTTTCTATTGCTTAATAGCATATAATGGTGACATAATTGGACTGCTTTGCCACTGGTAAATAATGGTTATTAGTAATTCTGTTAGCAGGTAAAATATGTAGCTTCATCTAGAAGGGGTCTGCTTCTGAATTATTTCAGATAGATTTTTGTCGCTTCATCTGGGGAGAGGTCTGCTTCTGCAAGACGATAGTGTGTTACGAAAATTGTGAAACCTGAGCTCAGTTATCTATATGGCCAACTTGTTTATCTATGGCTAAACCTGCAATTTCTTTATTAATACAGTTGTTAACAATGTCTTTGCCTGTCGTTCTCTTGCCCTTCTGGTTACGATGTTAACAATGCATCCAATGTCTGCCGTTAATAATGATTTTCTGCATTTCTGGTTACGATGTTGCAATAAAAATGACGATTCATCTGTTATTTATTAAAAGTGATGATTCATCTTTGATTTGTTGTTGTAACTAACTGTTACAGATTACTACTGTTGAGGAAGCCAAAGAGTTCTACCCTCTATTTGGCCTTGGGGCTAATATCGCCCTCATCTTCTCAGGACGCACAGTAAAGTACTTCTCTAACATGAGGAAGAATTTAGGCCCTGGTGTGGATGGTTGGGCAGTATCCCTCAAAGGAATGATGAGCATTGTGGTTCTTTTGGGTCTCATAATCACTGGAATCTATTGGGGAGTCAACAAGTTTGTTCTGAATGACCCTTCTCTTCCAAGGTCTGATCGTAAAAAGAAGAAGGTAGGGTCACTAAGTTTTTCCTTTGAATCCTTCTTACTTCCTATGTTTCTAACTATTTAGCATGTATTCCTGTACAGGAAAAACCGAAACTAAGCATGAAAGAGAGCTTGAAAGTTTTGATCTCCTCTAGATATGTTAGGGATCTGGCAACCTTGGTGGTTGCATATGGCATCAGCATTAATCTCGTTGAAGTTACATGGAAATCAAAGCTCAAGGCACAGGTAAAACATCCTTTTGATGCTCTCTCTTTATCCTCCTTCCAATTAATACACCAACTGAAACCTTCTGATACTTGAACAGTTTCCAAGCCCCAATGAGTACTCATCTTTCATGGGAGATTTCTCGACTGCCACGGGCATTGCGACATTCGCTATGATGTTGCTGGGACGTGTAATCCTGAGAAAATTTGGATGGGGGGTAGCAGCCATGATCACACCCACAGTTCTGCTTGTCACAGGAGTTGGTTTCTTCTCGCTTTTATTGTTTGGTGAGCCATTGGCACCCTTGTTAGGTAGTCTGGGCATCACTCCTCTACTAGCAGCTGTATATGTGGGTGCACTGCAAAATATTTTCAGCAAGAGCGCTAAGTACAGCTTGTTCGATCCTTGCAAGGAAATGGCTTATATTCCTCTGGATGAAGACATGAAGGTTTGTATGTCTTTCTACTTTCCTAATATTATCGTTTCTATTCGAAAAGTGATCGTGTATGTCTAGTTGCGTGCCTGTTGGCAGGATAGGGGCTACCACAGATTAGTAGTCATCTAAGGTTATGTAGCTGTCTTACAAAATGGTTTTACTAGGTCTGGCGACAGAGCGATCTGGTGATCTAATTATATAAGCCTAGGTCATAACTTATTGACTTCTTTCCCTAACCGGCTACTATTGGGCCTCCCATGTAACACCCCTGTCTGGTCTCAGTTTTTACTGAAGGTTCAGTTTGGGACCACACCGAGTATCCAGTAATAGCCACTTTTTCAAGAGTTCTGTTATCCAGTAATAGCCTCTTTGTTCAAGAGCTTTGTTATCTTTCAACAAAGTTCCGAGTCATAAGATGATCTCTTCTCAATTGTGTAAATTGTAGCTTAGTTATCGTGGCTTACATGGATTTGGCTTGGTACCTCAGATCACAGATTCAAATCCGAGAAAAATGTGACTCGGCAAGCTGTATGCTACCCCTGAATTTTCCCAGAATATTAGAGGCTTGGATAATGTACTCTTTTGAAGATTGCAAGCAATGTTCAAAAAGTGGCCATGGTAAATCTGTTTGTGGCTTTTACTGTAGCCAATAGAAAACTGATTCAAGAAATCACTTTCGGCTACTTACTGCCATGACACAATTAGATCAAACTTATATTGAAACCTCAATAACATGAAAAGCAATGGAACCCCTATGTTTAGACCTCTGATGTTAAAGAAAATATAAGATCGTTGCTTACATAATAAACACTCTTCTTGGTATCAATAACCAAAAGTGAAAGAAGAGTGCTATGGGATGGAAATCGAGAGTAGGAAAGGAAAGGAGAAGAGAGAGAGGAGGAAGGGAAGACCATCAACCATTCAAACCATCCCTTATTGCACTTAGCTCTTTGTGATTACTGTCTCACACCCGCTCTCAATATCCTCAAATGCTAGGTTATGGGAAGATAATTCTAAGCCTAACATACTAGTGTGTGGGGGGGGGGGGGGGGGGGGGTCTGGTTAGTTGGTTCAGGACCTTTGGTTGGTCAAAACTGTAGGATCAGTTTCAGATCGGGTTCCACAAACAAAGATCCAAACTGGGTGCAAAGCCCGTGTTTGGTAAACAATTAAGGTTAGATCGTCTATTAGTATCCAGACCCAAATATGAATTGTACTATTGCGAACAACCATCCAAATATGACTTGTTACAGTTTACTAATTGTTGTTTCTCAAATCTTCTCGCAATGTATTCTTACACTTACATCTCTTAACATGCATATCCCTATAACTCTTCCTTTTTGTATAGCTCCTCTAATCATTAAAGCTTTCATTTCACTCCATGATTGATTAGTCAATAAATATGACCTCATTCCAATAGTAATAATAATAATTATTGCAATGAAGTTGATTCAAAAATTGAAATTTATATCATGTGCCAGTTTACGAGTTTTTAAACCCAACACACTGAAGGGGAAAAAAACGAAGTCCAAATAAGGCACCAAAACCTGGACCGAGTTCCAAACCCTTGGTTACAAGTGCAGTTTGAACGTGGTCATTCTTGATGATAAGCCTAAACATGGCAGTAGCTAGGCGATAGCTCAGTTGATCAGGGCCATGTTTAAACCAGGAAGTGTGTATGTCCACGGATGTTTGTTCAATATATTCCATGCTGTGTAGCAACAAATGTTTGTTACTATTTGCTCAGGGTAATCGATCTGGTGGTTACTGCATTCCATATCTCACTTAAAATCAGATCTTTATCAGCCAAACCAAGTCACTTATTAAAGTATCATGAGGAATGGTATAAACTTGTAAATGGTGCCCTGAGGTTGTAGACCTTCCTTTTCTTGTGGAAGGTCTAATCTTATAATGCCATCTTACTAACTTCCCTACCATGCTTGTCGAAGTAATTTAAGTAATAGCTCTTACTCAAAATCAATTTTGGTCACACGCACACAAACATAGATTCACGAAAAAAAAAAAGGGGTTCCATATCTTAGTTGTCGATATACTTCTATGTTCAATGTTTTCATTTGACTGTAGGTTAAAGGGAAGGCAGCTATTGATGTTGTCTGCAACCCCTTGGGAAAGTCGGGAGGTGCCTTGATTCAACAGTTCATGATTTTGACGTTTGGGTCCCTTGCAAACTCGACTCCCTACCTTGGAGGAATTCTTCTTGTGATCGTTCTCGCATGGCTTGGTGCAGCAAAGTCTCTAGATTCCCAGTTCTCTCCACTAGCTAAGCAAGAGCTTGAGAAGGAAAAAAGGCTGAAGGATAAGATTAAGGAACCAGCTGTGGAGGTGGTTTTACAGGACAATGATGTAAAAGAAAATGGTTCTCTTCATGAATCTGAGAAATTATCAGACGGGTCAGCATTGAAACAGGATTCGGCTTCAGAAACAGAGAGTTCTTCTGAAACCACCACCCCGGATTCTCGGTAGAATAAATTCTGCCATTCATAAAGAAAGAATGCTAGGAACAATTACAGAAAAATGGGGTGAGATCTTGGATTACTCTTCTGATAGAAATAACATGGAACAACAGGCATGCAGTTTGTTTTTTCATCGGTTTTGGTAGGAAATAAGTTCTATCTGTACTAGATTTTGTAAGTGTTGTAACTTTATTTCAGTTATTGATTTTATCTAATATGTAGCTGTGTTTTGAACTAAAATTTTGGGCATCCATAGCTTCTCACATGGAACATCAGGCTAATAAACATCAAGCTAATGCATTTGTTACTTTTATTAAAATTGTTCGATGTTATGGTTGTGATTTTTATTAAAACCTTGTGAAATTTGCTTGGAAATCGAAAGAAATAAATGATGAGTTGATGGATCTTTTTTCCAGAGATAAAAACAAGGGGATATACAGCAGAAATATGCAATTGAAAAATTCGCAAGTTCTTGCAGTGGTTGCATGAGAGTTCTGACTAAGTTCGAGGAAGAAATTGCAAACTTGTGCGCCTGAAAATGTTATATAAATATAGTTCAAAGTAAAGATAAATGAGCATATGCATTTGCAAATAAAAAATAAATGAGCATTTGCATTTGTAGTAGTTGTGGGAAAATGGACTACAATAAAAACAAAAGATTTATCCCAAAAAAATTAGTTCTGCTATTTGAATCATTCTGCTTTTTAAGGATCTATGTTCAACAAAATCTTTATCATTATGTAAAATTTCAACCCATGTTTGTTCGGATCTATCTTTACTCCCGGTCACAATTTACAAAGGAGAGGTCTTTTTCTTTGCAATAGAATGTTCGTTGTGGTTTTGGCTGCTGCGAAAAAATTATTTTTCACATTTTCATTGAATGTCATTGTACAATTTTTAGTCCCTTAGTAATTAGAATCCAAGCTCCTCCTCGTTTTAAATTATGAAGGAATACTTTCTTTCATTCATCAGCTGGAAAATTCCATTGTGATTGTGCTTTCATTTTGATTGGTGTGTTTGGGAGGAAAGAAATCAATTTTTAAAAAATATTTCTAATACTTATGTGACTTTATCAAGAAGTTTGAATTCGTGATTGTGCTTTCATTTTGATCTTGTGTCTGAGAGGAAGAGATCAATTTAAAAAAAAATAATCTAAATAGTTATATGACTTTATCATGAAGTTAGAATATTATTCTCTGGGCTTGTTTGGTAACCGGATTTTACTATTTGGATTTGGATTTGAAAATCCTCCAAATCCAAATCATGGATTTTACTATTCAAATCCAACTCCAAATCCAACTCCAACCAAACATAGGATTTGGTTTTATAATTAATAATTAAATTATAGGCATGATCAATAATTAAGCTATTAATTAATTATGATTAATTATAGTTATTATTATTTAAAAATTAATAATTAACGATTAATAATTAATAATTGACGATTAGTTATTATTAATTATAAAATTAATAATTAATGATTAGTTAATTTTTAAATAAATAACGATTAATAATTAATAATTAACGATTAATAATTAATAATTAATAACTATAAATTAAATAAATAATAATTAACAATTAATAATAGTAATTATAAATTAAATAAATAATAATTAATAATTAATAAATTAATAAATTAATAATTAATAATTAACGATTATAATTTAATAATTAATAATTAATAATTAATAATTAATAATTATAATTAAGTAATAAATAATTAAGTAATAATTAATAATTAACGATTATAAATTAAGTAATTATTATTAATAATTAAATAAATAATGATTAATAATTAACGATTAATAATTAATGATTATTAATTAACGATTATAAATTAAGTAATTATAAATTAAGTAATAAATAATAATTAAGTAATAATTAATAATTAATAATTAACGATTATAAATTAATAATTAATAATTAAGTAATAAATTAATAATTAATAATTAATAATTAAAGTTTAATTAACTATAAATTAAATATTTTAAAAATAGTAATTATAATCAATATTATTATGATTAGTAAATTATTAATTAAATTATTATAAAATATGATTCTAATTGTGATTAAAATATTATTAATTAAGATTATAATAAAATAGTTATTAATAAATTATTAATTATTATTATAATTAATATGATTATAACAAAATTAACTAATTAACCAATTTTTTAATTAATAATAGTAAACATAGGATATGATTATTAATTAATATTATAATAATACTAATAAATTATTAATTAATATTATAATAATAATATAATAATACTAGTAAATTATGATTATTAACTAAATAATAAAATATTATTAATTAATATTATAATAATACTAATAAATTATTAATTATGATTATAACGAAATTAACTAATTTCTAAGGAAATTATTTTTAATTTACTAATTTTTAACAAAATTATTAAATAATAAATATTTTAACGAAATTATCAAAGAATAATTATTATTTTCTCCAAAATCCAACCAAATCCAAGTTTTTGATTTTGTCATACTTTCCATATCCAAATCCATCTCCAACCAAACATAGGATTCCATGGATTTGTCTCCAAATCCATAAAAATCCAAATCCCACCTCCAAATACGGTTTACCAAACGGGCCCTTTTATGGGGCGGAGAAGCATCCAATCTCGTAATACTACAGAACTTGTTCTATGTACTGCATTTTTTTTACATCACCTAATAAAATTTAGCTATGATCTCCTAGTCCAGGATTTCTCTCTCTTATCCTCAATCCAACTTCTCCTGAAACACTTTATCATATCTTTTAATATATAATCACTCATCCTTCTTAGTAATATTATTTCATCTAAATAAAATTTTGAACATGTTTCTTAATTGCTAACATTCTAATCCATGAAGCATGACTAGTTTTATGGTCGTTTTATAAATCTTTTCTTTCAATTTTAAATGTATTTTTTGATCACAAAATATACCAGAAACACTCCATTTTACCATCTTGTTTTAGTTCTATGCTTGATATCCTTCTCAATATCTCCAACATGATGAATGATTGATACTAAATACAGTAATGAAAACTTATCATCCATATATATCCTTTCCTAATTTCCTTTACTGCGGTTAGTTTTTTCATATTATATTTCATATGATTTTGAAGTTATCCTCCATTCTCGTTGGTTGAGTTTGAGTATATATATATATATATATATATATATATATATATATATATATATATATATATATATATATATATATATGGAAGCGGATCAAAAGCCTCCCTTAGAAAGCCCCCCAAAAACCCCCCTCACTCTAATCCGTAATTTAATGTTAATATTAATGTTAATATTAATATTAATGTTAATATTAACATTAAATACTAAAATTAACATTAAACTTAACATTAAAATTAATATTAACATTAATATTAACATTAACATTAATATTAACAATAACATTAACATTAATATAAAAAAAAAATTTAAAAAAATTAATATTAACATTAAAATTAATATTAACATTAATATTAACATTAACATTAATATTAACATTAATATTACGAATTAGAGTGAGGGGGGTTTTTTGGGGGGCTTTCTAAGGGGGACTTTTGATCCGCTCCCTATATATATATATATATATATATATATATATATATATATATATATATATATATATATATATATATATAAACTCAAACTCAACTTTTATATATATATATATATATATATATATATATATATATATATATAATATATATATATATATATATATATAAGTTGAGTTTGAGTTGAGTTTGAGTTTTTTTTTTTTTTTTTAAATATATATATATATATATATATATATATATATATATATATATATATATATATATATATATATATATATATATATATATATATATATATATATATATATCGTTTTCAATGTTTACAAAGACCAAGACCCTCCTCTTGTGAGTTGTTTGTAAGTGGACATGGATGTGTGACCCTCCTCTTATGAGTTGTTTGTAAGTGGACATGGATGTGTTAAAGTGGGTGTAATTAGGACAACACTTTCACACATCCGAAGTTTGGCTCAACCCAGATGTGAGTGTATGTCATATGCAAAAAAGTAACATTTTTTTACTTCTGTTTTTCTCGGATATGGACGAAAATGGATGGCTGCAACTTTTTAATTTTAATAAAGTTAAGTGGATTGACGGCTAATTTATCGATTAAGTGACCACTTACTAATTTATTTAATTATAATATATTAGTAAATAAATTAAAATATTATTTATGATTTATTTTATTATATAAGTAATTAAAATAAGAGAAAATTGTATAGGAAGTATAATAGTTTTCATTAATTGTGTAAAAGACAAAGTTCGTAGAATTTGTGAATACAGCCTCAATATATGCACTAAAGTTGGGCGTAATTTGAGTTTAGTGTTTTACGCCCTATTTTTGGGTTTACTTTATAAATTTTTTTTCCCTCCAGTATTGATTTGGGAATTTGGGAATTAGGATTTTAAGTCATTCTTTTGGGCGTAAAATGTACTTAACTTTAAACGTCCGATTTACGAGCCTTATCCAGTTTAGGATTATGATTAGAATTAGTAAATTTAAATAGTTATTTGTTATCATCCAAATTATTTATTTATTATCTATATAATATATATTTACAATTTGTATGTATAAAATTATTTTTTATTTTTTTCAATAAAATAAATTATCTATTAGTAATATCACAAAAAATACAGTATGGATAATGCCAAAAAATGTTTATTTAAAATTTTAAATCCAATAAAATTTTAAATTTTAAATAAATATAGATATCTATTAGTTTTCTCCCAAAAATTGTTTATAGTGATATCCAATAAATTTTAAAATGGATATCAATATTTGTTTGAATTTTTAAAATTTATTGGATAAAATTTTAAATAAACAATTTTTGGCATTATCCATTCTCTATTTCTTGTGATATTAGTAATAGATAATTTATTATTATTCATATACAAATTCTATTTAATTTGAAAATTAAAAAAACAATTTTATACATACAAAATTTAAATATATATTATATAGATAACAAATAAATGAAAAAATAACTATTTAAATTTACTAATCCTAATCCTAAACCGGACAAGCCTCCTAAACCGTGCATCTAAATTTACGCCCTATTTTAGGGAGTAAATTAACACAACATCCATTTTACGCCCAAAAGAAGGGTGTAAAATCCTATAATAATAATAATAAATGGAGGCATAAAACAACCAAACACAAATTACGCCCAAATTTAGTGTGTATTGGGACTGTATTCACAAATTCTACAAACTATGTCTTTTACAAAATTAATGAAAACTATTGTGCTTCCTATGTAATTTTTTGTTAAAATAATAACAATGAATATTAATAAATGAGTTATTAAGTAATTATTTAATTAAGGTCAACCCACTTAATAATGTATTAGATAATATCACCAAATATTTTATTAATTTATCAAGACCAATCATCTTCATAAATTAATTACTTAATTATAATTATTTAGAAAATTAATTAATAAAATAGCTCGTGTTATTAATTATCAATACTTAAGATAAGAAAATTAAATAATTAGTATTAATAAATAATTATAGTTAGATAACTAATTAGATTGTGATATTAAGATAAGAAAATAAAATAATTCGTATTAGTAAATAATTACAGTTGGATAACTAATTAAATTGTGTTATTATTATAATTAACTTTTTTTTTTACTTTTCACATCCTTCATATTTAATATTCAAATACTAAAGTGTGAATTTGCACACTTTCATGATAAAAAAATATAAACCAACTATTGAAAGTCAATTTTAGGAGACAAAAATTAACATTACATTCAAAATAATAATTAGATGCCCAAACGAGGAAAGGCAAACGTAGCACATCCGTAGATAAGCAAATGCACATATCATAGGAGCGCAAAACTTTTTACATGCAGAAAATTACACAGAGAACATTATATTTAAGAAAAATTGCTAGTAGAGCATAGTTGTTTGAAAAATTGCAAACATAAACCCAAAACGTCTTTAAAAATGGTATTTTTTGTTTTGCAAAGAAACGCCCTTATAACATTTTTTTTTGTTACGTTATCATCCCACCCATGCAGTAAGGATTCATCTTAAAAATTTGAAATCCAAAAAACCGCCCTTTTAAATGGCGTTTTTGTGACAGAAACGCCTTTTTAAAGAACATTTTTGTGACATTTTGATGCAAAATACAAAACGTCATTTAAAAGGACATTTTGTGTTTGTGATGGTAATTTTTAAAACTTTATTGCTCTCAGTGTAATTTCAACTAAGTGTAATGTTGTATATGCAACTTTATGTTTTACATACCATGGGGCGCAAAATCTTTTTACTCCCTAGAATTTGTCACACCACCCATCCTGCATGATGACTACGAATCGATAAGCCGATACTCGATGTGGACCACATGACCAAAAACCTCTCCTCTCGTCGACCCCGAAAGCTCGTCACGGGGGCATCCCTCCACGCCGTCCACAATGACCACCTTCTTATCCAGTCTGGAACAGTCTGCTCAACCGCGCTACGTAGTGGAGCGACAGGTCCTTCGGAGGCCTCACAGCCCAAACCTTCACTACAAGAAAATTAACCTTTTACGACATGAAAATTAAGGCATGCCTAAATTTGTATGCCGTAAATGATTTTTAACGACATGCAACTTAGAGAATGCCTTAAAGTTATCCAGAATAAAATTTATAATATTATTTATGGAGTACAATAAATGCCTTAATTGCTACACAAAAGAAGGCATACAGTGAATGTCGTAAATCCTAATTGAAAGCTATTTATGACGTGCATTGAACGCCTTAATTGGTATACAAAATAAGGCATTCATTGAATGCCGTAGAACCCAAAAAAGAGGGGGGGGGGGGGGGGGGGGGGGGAATTTTTTCACTTTTCCTTCGTTCCCCGCCCCTTATTTGCATACAGAATATGTTTCCCTCCCCACGAAATTTTTTCATCCCTTTCCCACCAATTTTTTTTCCCTTTTCCTCCCTTCTCTACGCGGCTCTCCTTCATCCGAGCCTCTCCGTCTTCCCCTCTCGACAACAGTAGGTCCCTGCGCGCCCCAACCCGCGCCTCTCCTTCTATCTGGTTCGTCATCCACATCCGCACCCATTCTTCTTCTTCTTCCTTCTTCTTCTTCTTCTTCTTCTTCTTCCTCTTTCGATTTTCCTTTTTATTTGTTAGATCATAGCAAGAGTTTGGAGAGGATTGCAAATTTGTAAGCACAATTCTTGTTCCCCAACCTAATTTTCCCTTTTTTAGGGTTTTTCTTTCCCAAATTTTGTTAGGGTTTATGATGCACAGTTCATAATGATTCGATTTTAATAGAAGTTTTTACCTATAGTTCTTCTTAGAGTTTTTAGGTTTTAAAAATCAGTTAATAAAAGTAAGGGTTTTTACCTATTGTAACTTCTTTCAAACATGGTGGATTTGATATTTTCTTTTGACAAGATCTTATTGATATTTGAACTTACATGAGTAGATCTCATACATCCATATTGAACTGTCAATTTAGAACTGCCAATTCTTTTGAGAGCTTTATCTGTCAGACTATGATCATATTTTTTTCTATATTGCTTGTCATTTATTGGTATGGAACTTTATCAACCAAATAGAAATCCTTGTCCAACCATTACTCTTTTTTTTTTTGTCTCCGTGAATGCTGGTATTTCTTTCTGCATTATTTATTCACAATTATTCACAATGTTTATCTTCTTCTTTTTTCCAGTGAAATTGATTGTCAATCTTTTTGTTTTTCAGGAAAGCCTCTCAAGCACGTTGAGCAACCTGAAAATATACTCTGTGGTATGCTTGATGATAGATGGAATGTTATTACTAGTAATAGAAGCCTTTTATATATTACTAGTTCCAGTAACTGTAATTGATCTTTTTTATGGCTGTTGCAATCTTTTGTGCTATTATGGATTAACGTCTGACATCAATTTTCTTAGTCTATTGTTTCAAGGAACATGATCTTCAACTGTAAGTACCTAAACTCAGGCCCTATAGGAAGATGTCTGATAGTAGTTTTAAGAGGAGACAAAAAAACATTGCACATTTATGCATAATATTTGCAAAGAAATAACGTTGTAGTTTGTTTCCTTGATTTTTTTTTCCTTTGATCAGTCAATATTTCAGTTGAAACCAACCACCGGTTGCTTTAACATAAATTTTCAGCTTGTTCATCCAAGCTATTAAGATTTTTGAAAAGTAAGGGACTAACAACAGTTATAAGTGAAACATTACCTACATTGTTGCATTGTCCAATCTTCCTTTACTTCTTGATTCAGTCCCTTGGTAGATCAGTTCCTTTAGTGTTCAGTACCCTTGGCCTACAGTACATAAATGTATCAGTCCACTCATCTTAATTCAGTCCAAATTGTTGGTTCCTTTGCACAATGTATCAGTCCATACCAATGTCAGTCCCATATTTGAAAATTCAGTCCTTGTAAACCTACGATTAAACCATTTGGTATTAGTTATGTCCCCAGGATATACATGTTTGTCCAAACATATTGTAATAAAGTATCAGTCCCAGCTAACCTTAGTTCAGTCTCTACTGAACATTAAGTTCAGTCACCCACATATGATAAGTCCTACTTGTTCAAAGGTTCAGTCCTTTGAAGGCAATTGTTCAGTCCTTGTCTTGCAAGTTCAATCCTTGACCTAATAATATTCGGTCCAAGATATCATTTGTTTCAGTCCAAGAGATCATTTGTTCAATCCTTGACCTAATAATATTCAATCCAAGAAAATATTTCATATATTTAGGCATAATTTCATGTATTATTTGTTATTTATAGTGCTTTGAATGGAATAGTATTAACATCGATGGGTGTTGTGAATTTATAAATATACAACTTTGGCAAATGAAATGGTTACAATGGGTCAATAAGAAATCTTATCGACACTTTGTAGCATGTAAATCTTCGACATGCCGAATCATTGTATTGACACCATTTTCCTCAAATTTCTCTCTTTTCCTTGTCATTTTTCTTTGCCTAATTGACTCGGAAAGATAGTCCTTATGTTGGTATTGGTCGGTATCGGTAATGGTTCAGGATAGGCCAAAAATGATACAATATGGTGTCAGCCAATACTGGGAATCTTGGTTAATAAGGTAAAGAAGGTGATTCGAATTTCGGCACTAAATGTATGGATTTCAGAGAACTTTGGTTATTAATATGTCAAACCAATTCAGAGAACTTTGGTTATTTAAATCATCATTATGATATAATTATAAGTTAAACGTATTGCCATGAGCATAATGAAAATGCATCCTCATCCTGATAGTATCACAAAGTGGATTCCCTTCAAATAAAGTACTTGCATATAAACTATTCTCTATTTCAGTGGCTAACAGGTTATAATTCGCACAAGGTGGGTCATACACAATGGACAAAGGTTGGATACACTTTAGAAGGTTACTATTTATTCCTTAAAACCATAAATATTAACATACTTGTTGCTTGTTATTAATATTAGATTATGTTTGGGGTTTGTCTTTATTTGTAGAGATTCACAAGCATATCAAAATGGAGCACGTAAGTTTGCTGATACAATTCAAGCTAGTAAGGGAAATCCAGAAAAAATTTAGTGTCCCTGTTGTCGATGTTTAAGTCATCGATTTCACCATTTTGATATGGTTTATGAGCACTTAGTCATATTTGGGATGGATCCTTTATATGATAAATGGATCTTTCATGGTGAAAGTTCAACTGCAACCAGAGACGAAGATATAGAAATACCCGAAGCATATAAAATGTTTAGAGATGCGAACTTTGATTATGATCTTTTTGATGACATATGTATTCCAAAAGTTAGGAAGATATTGGCGTGATCATAAATCTAATTTGATGAAAGGTGTGATAGAGCAAGCAAAAGTTGTAGGTCTACCACGAGCAATAGCCCTCATGAAACCTGACAATGTACACTTCTTTACAGATTGGAAGGCTTTTGTAATGAAGAGAAGTGCTCCCGAATTTAAGGTAAGTATTGTTGGTTTCATTATATGTTTTGTTCTTAATAATTATTATTGCTATATGACACATAGATTTCAAATATAATACAGGAAACGAGTGAAAAGTTTAAGAAGATGAGGAAAAGTCAAATTTTGTTGCATACAACGAGCCGTAAGGGATATGCTCGTCTAGAGGAAGAAATGGTAACTCATCTTTGTCCGCCTTATTAATTTTTACTCATCTTTTGTTAACTCAAAACATGTATTGCAGCGTCAACAAAGTGATAATCCTAGTTCAATACAAAGAGTTGATGTTTGGATCAAGGGACATGAGAGGAAGACTGGTACATTGAGTTCAGAGGCTCAAAAATTTTGGTTTGTTTTCGTCTATTTATTTTATCATTTGGTTATTCACTTATAACGTTCTAAATTATCTATTGTTCTATTTGTTATTAGGATGAAGTAGAAGATATTCATAAGTCAGCGACACCATTAGAAAAAAGTTCTCTTCAAGACGATGCAGTTTCAAAAGTAATTGGCCCTGAACGAAGAGGAAAAGTAAGAGGACTTGGTTTTGGTGCGACTCCTTCAAAAGTAGATGGCCAAAAATATCATCGGGATAAATTCAGTAGATTAGAAAATGAGTTTAATGAATTAAAAGCTTATGTTAAAAGCATTGTTGACAAGGTTGTTGTGAATGATAACACTGTAAGTTTTTTTTTACTTCGACACATCTTTATTCTTTGTTATGAACCAACTTGTTCAATAGTTAATGTATTTTTCATTCATGTAGCAAACTGCAAACTCAAACCCGGTGAGCAAGGCTAACTCAAACTATAGGGTTGAAAGTTCTGACAATCGTGAGAGAGCTGAAACAAGGAGGGAAGAAGTAAATAAAGAAATTCCAAGTTCTCCTAACACTGGGACAAAATGCAAATTGTTGAATTGGGAAACAGGTTTAGAAGTTGTGGCAATTGGCGAGATTGCATCTACAAATCCCAAAGATTTGGTCCATCATGTGCCTATAGGACAAGAGTGCTATAAAGTTTGGGTGCATGAAGTAATTGATTATGGGTTGACTTTGTATCGGCCGACCCGTGAATTTTTTTCTTCTACATGAGGCTTTATCAAGTACGATCGCGTGGCCTATCAAGTATATCAGATTTGACTAGTAGTTTGTGTCCTTTTGAGGTAAGGTAATATTTACACAATTTTGGTTTTAGTACGAAGATATGGGTTGTGGTTTGAGGATCTGTGGGTATCACGATAGCTGAGGCAATAGTTCTCATTGTATTTTTAACTATATCTGTGGGTATCACGATATCTGTGGGTATCACAGCAGCACCAGCAGGGTTTGTGTGTCTGGGTTCAGAATAGTCCCTTTTGTATATCATCTACTTTATTGTTGTTGCACAGAGCTCTTTATTATTATGATACTTACACCATTGCATGATATGTTGGCTCCACCCCAGCCTGTAGAGTTTGGTCATGTTTACCATGTTACTTAGAATATTTGGCTTCAGCATGCTTGTAGTTGCAACCTCTCTTTGCACCATTTTTACTGATACAGTTACATTTTTCACTTTGTTTTCCTTCAGCATGCTTGTAGTTGCAACCTCTGGGGCGCGGGCTTTGTCCTTGGGAGTGGTCATGTTATAGATTTTGCTGCACTTTGCTGTACTTGTGCGGGCACAATGATGGTTACAGCATCAGCTAGCTCTCTAAACCAGGTAATGCTTTATTGAATCATTCTGCAAACCAAAATTGTGTGGTGACACACCTACATCTCTCTCTCATAATCCCTCAACTGAACACTGGATTAATGGCCAAGGTGACACAGTCCTATGGCCACTGGTACTGGTCTAATGGCCTATAAGTCGAGCTCCCCTCTCTCTAACCTACAGCCCTAATTGGCAACCACATAGGCACTAAAGGGGTCTCCCCTCACTGCCTACACTGCCTAGTACTGGCTTGAAGCTAAGCTCGAGCCACACACTTCACTCCATGGACCAATAGTACTTCTGATGCCAAGCACAGATACAGACATTGTAGCTCTGATACACTCACTCATACCACTCCCATAGGCACTCTCTAACATCTGATACTTCAATCTTGGAACATCTCATAGATACCACACCAACATACATCTCCAACTTAACAATCTATCCTAGCTACACTAATCTGAACAAATATCTAACCACACTAACCTATGATACTCCATACGAAACTCCAAAAACCACTTCTGACACACCCTCACCCCATCTATGATACTCTCCCATCTCTGAAATACATATACAAGGACACTCATACACTCACTCACATAAAACCACCATTTAGGATGCTCACTAGCAGCCCTCTCTGATACTCACAAATCACTCACTGTTAGAAGACACTCTAGTGTCACATGGACACACACTCCTGTGCCATAGTTGAACCCTGCTTCTCACTCTAATTTCTAATCATCTTCATTTTTGTACCTACTTTTTGTTTATTTGGCACGAGTTTTAGGATTATGAAACCTTGAATTTGACTTTACTTGACTTTGATGCCGTCCATCCATTGTTTATAGTGCCTTCCCGTTGAAGGATTTAGCTTCCATTACATATTGAAGTGTATCATCTTTCAGTAAAAGATTTCTTGTATCTCTATAGTACAACGACATTTCATACAGAATAATCAAGATGCTCATATCAACTACCTCTTTTGCTTTTGTTGTATGTTGCAGACATGGGATGAGAGATTGTCAGACAGAGGACAAGTTATGCTGGAGAAGATGGTGGGCTAGTTGTTGTCCGACATTATGTTTTGATGTATAAATTTTGGATTTGGATCATTAGATATTAATGTTTAAGTAAAAGTTTACTTTTTCGTAATTGCTACATAAATTTTGGATTTGGATCATTAGATATTATTGTCCAAGTGAAAGTTATGCTTTCTCGTACTTGCTGGATAAATTTAGGATTTGGATCATTACATATTATTGTCAAAGTGAAAGTCATTATTTTTCGTAATTGTTGGATCATTTGATATTATTTTTCGTAATTATATCTTGTTGGATCAATGACGTCTTGTTCTTTTGTGGTTTGTTGTCAATGGTAAAATTGATTACTATTAAAGCATGATTTGTTTTTTTTTTAAATTGAAGAGAAATTAAGGCGTGCATAATATGTCCTAATTTATGTGTATTCAGTACTTTTTACGACATACGTTATATGTCATAATATCTATGCATTAAAGGCGTGCATAATATGTCCTAATTTATGTGTATTCAGTACTTTTTAAGCCGTAATTGATATCTAGTTTATACTTTCCACGACATACAAGAAATGTCGTAATTTATTGTGTATACATGGCATCCATGGCATGCCGTACAAACAGTGTATTCACGGCATACATTGTATGCCGTAAAAACTAGTGATTTTTTACGACGCGGACAAATACGGCTTTCACTGCGGCATACATTGAACGCCGTAAAAACCAATATTTCTTGTAGTGCTTGCATTCGAGCTCCCAGGTCGGTGCTCATCAAAGCGGGAAGACGAGGGACAAATCCAGGCACAATGCTCCACTCTGCAACCCAGATAGACACGATAGTAGACAGGCCGGCTGGGGGATGGGTTGTCCTGGTCGGAACTAATTTTAGTTATCCCTAGCTTCCTAAGAAAAAACAAATGGCCTGGAGGTTGCTTTATGAAAAGGGTTGTCCAAATCCGAAGTTTTATCGGATTTACCATTGGGCCGGCCCTGGTTGTAGATAATTATTGATGTCGGACTCGAGCCCCGAACACTGAAGGATGTCAAGAGAACAAGGCCTGTGCAAGGGAAGATGACTCCTCGTTGGTACTCGGTATCTTGTAGCATTATCTCATCTTCCTGAGAATGTTCCTTGTTCATAATAATCCTTTAGCTCCAATAGAAATCTTATGTTGAGTTTCAGGGATGAACTCTGAACGTCTTTTATGTAGCTTGCATTGGGCATAACTCCTAAAACCTCCCAAAATTGATGTTATCTAAGTTTGCACGAAAGTGAACGTGAATATAGGTAAGGACACTATACGGAAATACAGGCAAGGACACTATACAGAAATGGAATATGGATAAGGATACAAATAAGACACGATATGAAATAAAGTGTTATAAACATTTTCAGATAGGTAACAATATTGTTACGATATAATATGATCGAATACGAACATTTTCAGATAGATACATTATATTTATCTAATATTAGCTAATATGGATATGGCTACGAGTATGAGTATGGACACTTTTCCCTTATCCCTATAAAAATAACTTTGTTATATTTTCTCCTACATTGACAAGGTACAAAAGCAAAAGTAGCTTGTTATTCCTACATTGACAAGGTATGAAAGAAAAAAAATACCTTGTTTATATATTCTTCGTATAGTTGTTATATATTCTCCTACATTGCCAAGACATGAAACAAAAATACATTGCAGATGCCTCCTGGACTCCTCGATATATTTAATTTTGTGCATTTCACATAACATTGTTGAAATTGATGGTCCTAGTTGCAGAATTATGGGCTTCAAAATTGTTGGGGGATGACCAGGGCCGGCCCGGGGGTTGAGTTGTCCTATCCGGAGCTAAATTTGGTTGTCCCTTGCCCTTGACTCCAAAAGAAAATATGATGGCGAGTGGGGTTGACAGCGGCGTCGAAGTCTCGGTTCTGACGGCGTCGTAGAGCTCGGATTCCAAGTTCGAGCTACTCGACACCTTCTTAGTGAGAACTCAAAATATGGACCTGGTAGATTGCTAGTTCAACTGACATAGAGGAGTTTTCAACTGACATAGAGGAGTTGTGGCGGACCGTGGAGGCTCTATCGGCAGAGAGATGAGGACTTAGGGGTGTTGGGTTTGCCCTAACTAGGGGTTTGCCCAAACCCGACGGCTTGTTAGACTTACCCCAGGCCGCCCCTCGTGATGACGAGTAAACATATAGTACATGAGATCGATACTCATTTGGTGCAAATGTAAAATCCCTCAATTAAAAGAAGAAACTATTTCATATGACAGAAAGATTTCTAGTTGAAACTTACTTGCCTGCTACTGACCTTGCTAATGTAGACCACACTCACCAAAAATCTCTACATGAACAAGAACCATCTTTGAAGTGATGAAAGCGGCACCGATCCCGCACAACAATCTCCCTGCCATAGACCTTGGAGATCAGTTTCGTGGCAGTGTGGCAGTCCCCGCAAACCCGCAGGTTCTTCATCACTCGAATGGGCGTCCCCGGGCTCGTGCTGATGAGCCCGAAAGCAATAGCCAGCTTCTCGCTGTGTCGACACAGAGCACTCTCCTTCTCCTCCTCGTCCATGTCGAGCAGCACCTGGGACCTGTTGGGCACGTACCCGGCCGCCTTCAACCGAGACATCATGTCCTCCACCATAGCATATATCTCGGTCGACCGGGGATGGGATTCATCCCCGGCGACAAACTCATGCATCTCTCCGCCGGTCTCTATCATACTGCACCCCGGAGGCTTCCTAATGTTCCTCTCTACCATAAGCTTCCTGATCCGGTCCACTTCGTCCCAATCCTCCATAGAAGAGTATATGTTCGACAAGAGGACGTAGGTTCCGCCATTCCTGGAATCGAGCTCGAGAAGACGCCTTGCCGTTCTCTTTGCAACCTCGATATTCTTATGAACTCTGCAAGCGCCTAACAGGCTACCCAACACGAAGAAATCCGGAACCATGGGCATCGTTCTGATCAAATCCTCTGCCTTGGCTACGAGGCCGGCTCGACCCAACAAATCAACCATGCATCCGTAATGTTCCACAGTAGGATCGATGTCGTAAACTCTTTTCATCAAATCGAAATAGAAGCGACCTTTGTCGACTAGACCGGCACGGCTACAGGCTGTCAGCACACCGACAAAGGTGACCGCATCCGGCTTGATGCCACAACTCTCCATCCTGGCAAAAACCTCCAGCGCTCTCTCTCCGTGCCCGCACATAGCGAGGCCTCCGATGAGGGCGGTCCAGGTCATAACATCCTTCTGAGGCATCTCGTCAAACACCGCCATCGCAGACTCCACGCACCCGCATTTGGCGTACATGTCGACAAGCGTAGTCCCGAGCACAACGTCCACCTCGATACTCTCCCTCCTGATGTACAGATGGATCCACTTGCCCAGATCCAGTGCGCCGAGATGCGCGCACGCGAGAGCCATGCTCGCCATCGTGATCTTGTCCCCCACGACGCCCCCGGCCTGCATCTCCTGAAACAGGCACAGCGCCTCCTTGTACTCGCTCTCCTCCACGTGCCCCTTGATCATGATATTCCAGCAGAACAGGTTCCTCTCCGGCATTCCGTCGAACACCTTCCTGGCCAGCGGCACGCGGCCGCACTTGCAGTAAACGTCCATAAGCGCCGCCGAGAGCACCAGGTTGAACCCGATCCGCCGAGACTGGACGTACCTGTGGACCCCCACCGCCGTCTCGAGGTCCCTGGCCCTCGCGCAGGCCGCGAGCACGTTCACCAGCACGATCTCATTCGGCTCGACGTCCTCCTCCCTCCGCATCGCCCGGTAGACCTCGAGCGCCTCGCGGGGGCTGTCCCATTTGGCACAGGCCGCGATCATCGTGGACCAGGAGACCACGGTCTTCTCTTGCATCTTGTCGAACACCTTGCGGCAGGAGACGAGGCTCCCGCACTGCGAGTACATGTTCATGATGGTGTTCTGTATGTAGGCGTCGGAGGCGAAGCCGAGCTTGGCTACGTGGGAGTGGAGCTGCGCCCCTTCGTGGGCGTTGCGGCAGGACTTGAACAGGGAGGGGAAGGTGAAGCGGTCGGGAGCGCGGCCGGCGCGGAGGAGGCGGACGTAGAAGAGGAGGGCGTGGGTGGGGAGGCTCCGGTTAGTGTAGGCGCGGATGATGGAGTTGGAGGTGAAGGGGGTGGGGTCGGGGATCTGGGAGTGGACGAGGAGGGCGTAGTCGAGGGAGGCAAAGGGCTGCGTGGCGCAGGCGGAGACAAGGTGGCTGGCCGGGAGGGGGGAGAAGGCCAGGCCGGAGCGGATCATCTGGGCGTGGACTTGCTTCAGCTGGGAGAGGCTGCTGCATTGTGGGAGGAGGAGGTGGGCTTGGCGGTCTGGAGTTTTGGGGGGAGCTAAATTTGGAGGGGATGTTGCGATGGGGAGGGAAGCGGCCATTTGACAGTTGGTACTTGGGAGGGAATTGGTTTGGATAAGCAACGGATATTTGGATTACATATATTATTACTTCTATTATATAATTTAAATATCAGAAATATTTGAGTTATAGTATATATTATTATATAAAATTATATTTATGCATGAATAATAATGTCATTATTATTTGACCAATCTATATTTTTATAAAACATCCTTCGGGTCTCTTCCAACCTTTTTTTTCCTTTTATTTTTTAAGTACTTTTTACCTCTCGCGAGCGGCGCGTGCACACGCACATATATATATATATATATATATATATATATATATATATATATATATATATATATATATATATATATATATATGCAAATGACCTCTAGCCTAGTGGTTAAGAGAGATGTATGCGGTCTAAGTGGTCGAGAGTTCGAATCCCAATGGAGGCAAGCACACACACATATATTGTAATGCCTATAGTTCGTATTACGTATCTTGGTATACGTGTACGTATTCTTGACTCGTATTGCGTATTTTTCTGCATGGTTATTTTGGCATGTCATTGGATATGGCATAGCTTGGTTCGGCTTAGCTTGGTTTGGTTTGCTTTGGGGTTCATCATGAACCAAAAGAAAACCCCCACCTACCACCACCACCCTCATTTATATTTCCACTTAACTCTCTCTCTCTTCATATTATTCTTCTCCTTCACTTCTTCTTCTCCACCATTTACTCTTCCACCTACCAGGAAAGGGAGCTAGGCAAGTGCAAACTTGCTTCATGATGGATCTCAAGTTTTATTGTTCCATTCTCTTCCTTACTTGATTCTAAGCCTCTTTAGAACTTGACATTTTTGGATTTGATGGATGGATTCTTGTAGATCTAAGTTTGTAAACTTTTCGGTTTTTCTTGGTTTTGATCTCTAAAACTTGGTTATTTTCGAAAACTAGTGTTTCTATGTTGTAGAGAATTCAATTTCATGCAGTTTTGGCTTTTGTTTCGCTTGATTTCGACTTCGGATGAGGAAGTTATGGCCAAAACAATTTCTGGTCATTTCTATGTTCATCTGTAGCATGAACAGCATGTCGCAGAAGGCGCATGTCGCAGTAGGCGCATGTTACAATGAGGCGCATGTCGCGGTAGCCGCATATCATGTCGCAGAAGGCGCATGTCGCAGTAGGCGCATGTTGCAATGAGGCGCATGTCGCAGTAGCCGCATATCATGTCGCAAAAGGCGCATGTCGCAGTAGGCGCATGTTGCAATGAAGCGCATGTCGCAGTAGCCGCATATTATGTCGCAGAAGGCGCATGTCGCAGTAGGCGCATGTTGCAATGAGGCGCATGTCGCAGTAGCCGCATATCATGTCGCAGAAGGCGCATGTCGCAGTAGGCGCATGTTGCAATGAGGCGCATGTCGCGGTAGGCGCATATCATGTCGCAGTTGAGCCACATGAGGCGCATGTCGCGATAGGCGCATATCATGTCGCGCATGAGCCGCATTAAGGCGCATGTCGCAGTAGGCGCATATGGTGTCGCAGTTGCATGCATGTCGCAGAATAGGCCGCATAATGCATATTTTGACTATTACTAACTGTTATATGTCCTAATTGACTGAATTATTGCTCGAATTTCTCCCAACTTCCAACGTGGAAGTTGTAGATCTTTTCCTTAGCAGCAAGAATATGTCTCTAGTTATTTTATGCAAGTTTCTCTCATTCATAATATTGTAAGAATAGAACACGATAGTGGCCCGCTGTGGCGCACTCTTGACAAGTAAACTGACATGATATATCTCGGCATGCTGTTACGACAGCTAGCCTGACATGACAAGTATGAAAGACTTGGACACCGTGGGCGATTGTGTTTGTACAAATAAACTAGTACTGTCTTGTATCATGTTTAGGATGGGGACCCCTGAGTACCACGGTCAGGGGTACCTACTGAAATTGACTAAGGCTAATTAACTAGAATGATTCAGTAGTCATGAAGAGATTCCCAGCTACAGGCAATCCCGTTATCTGGGCGCATTCAGTGGACTTGTAGCCTACCGACGAGTAGGGCACATTTCCAGCACACAGTCATGTGTTGCATTCTTCCTAAATAGACATTCGACCTGGGTAACCGGATAGTCTGCAGGGCTTGTGGCTGTTGGGATAATCTCATTGCATCTTGCTAGTAACTAGGCTTGTGATAACCCTAGTTAGTTAAAAGTATCAAACCGTACTCTTGATTGGCCGTGATTGATTGGATGTAGTTTATTCCATCTTAGTCTTATCCTGATCCTGTACAAGATTTTGACATGACATGATTATTGATACTTGCCTTAACAATAACGATCGGGGGTCCAGTTCTGTTCAGGCGAAGGGTTACAACCCCGGTCCTTTTTTGGTTTAAGGGTTGTAACCTGGCTCCCGGAGCAGTTCTGTGTCCTCTCTTCGTTTATTGTCTTAATGCAATCCCATGCCATGCTCGTCATGTTTTACCTTACCATAATACCATGATTAATTATGCTGGCCTTAGCAATAAAGATCAGGGGTCCAGTTCTGTTCATGCGAAGGGTTACAACCCCGGTCCTTGTTTGGTTTAAGGGTTGTAACCTGGCTCCCGGAGCAGTTCTGTGTCCTCTCTTCGTTTATTGTCTTCACTGTACCAATAGTATTTGAGACGAGTTTCTATTCAGGTGAAGGGCTGCAACCCCAGTCCTTGTTTGGTTTAAGGGTTGTGACCTGGCTACTTGAATAGTTTCCTCGTACTCAGTTTACTGTTGTTATCTCTATTATTATCAGTTCTTTATTTATTATCTTTAATATTCTATTGTGATATGCTGGTTTTAGTTCCTAAGTGAAGCCTCCTTTGTGGCACTTGCTCTTTCTGGGGTCTGACCCAGCTGGTTTTGTGTGGCCAGATATCGGAGCAGCACCAGAGGATCCACCTGTCTTCCAGCCCGATGGTGACCACCAGGCGTAACCAGGGCAACGAGTGGGTTTCTTTTGTCCTCCCACTCTACGTGTAAAATTGTTCTTTTGAGGCATTTAGCCGACGAGCACGTGTTAGCTCGTATTGCACCTTTATTTACTGTCTGCCTACGGGCTATAACATGATTGACAAATCCTAGGGTTGATCATGTATTGACTAAAACTCTTGCTAGTCCTGACATTTTGTACGACTAGCTTCATGATCATCCAATATATAATGTATGGGACGCCTTACTATTGTACATTGATGCTCTAATATCTTGTAACTATTACTACTTGCTTGTGATTGAGACAATAGGCTTGTTCTTGACCATAGGAGACTGATGGATTGTAGTTAAACCCTCATATATCTAGACAGCCGTGACCGTATAGTGACGTGGATTCCATTTCATTATACGTAGCTGGCTATGTCTGTCCCCGCTCTCCAGTATTCTGGTTCTGGGGCGTGACATGGTTTTAGTGGTGGCCCATGCAGGTCTTGTAATTTAAGATATGTGAGGGTTTACCGAATAGATGTCTCAATCAGTATTCGCCCTTGATCTCTGCTCGTATCTTTCAAATCCCTGAGAATCTTGACCTGATCACATGCTTGTATCGTTGATCTGTCCTGGTCCTTTCTTATTGTTCCCTATGTCGTCTTCTTCAGCGGCATTGTTCCTGGACCTGCCGATCAGCAAGGCGGAGCACCTCCAGCGGACCAGCAACAACTTGGAGATCAAGCCCAACATTCAGGAGTAGCCTCCAGAGTTATGCCTACCGAAGGAGAACCACCAGTTCAGCCCGTCCAGCCTGCAGAGCCTGATGATGGCACTTTAGTGGGTCTCATCAGGTCCCTATTAGCTTCCCAGGATCGTCGCGGAGATGCCTTACACCAGGCGGTGGCAGATGCTTTGACCAGAGGAGGTCATCAGGGTAATAGCGCGGCCAACAGCTTCAAGCGCTTGAACCCTCCCTTCTTCGACGGCAGTGAAGATGCGATCGCTACAGATGCATGGCTTCAGGACACAGAGGTGATTCTAGAAGCAGCCAGGACTCCAGTGAACGAGAAGGTGGCCGTGGTACGCCTGCAGCTATTGGATCTTGCTCGCAGCTGGTGGACAGCGCAGGCCGATGGATTAGTGGCCCCTATTTCATGGGCAGTATTCAGGGAGAGATTCCAGACCAAGTATTTTGATGCTGTAGCTCGGTATGATCTACAGACGAGGTTCACCAATCTGAAGCAGATGGGCAGGACGGTCGATGGATATGCGACCGAGTTCTCCAGGCTTAGTCGGTTTGCTCCCACCTTGGTAGCGACCGAGTTCGATAGAGCCCAGCAGTTCCAGCAGGGGCTCCACCTAGAGATTTTATTAGCGGTGAAGCAGTTTGAGCATCAGACTTTTGATGCAGTATTGAGAGCAGCCCGGAGGCATGAATATACCTCCCAGAGAATCGTGGATAGGACCGGAGGTCGAAAGCGATCTCACGGCCAGATGAATCAGTCATCAGCACCAGCCTCGACAGCCAGGGCTTTGACCATTGGAGCTCCGAGGCGGGCGACCTCAGTGACGACGGTTCAGCATTCCACCCCGACGCACCCTAAGTAGCAGAAGCAGAAGCAGTCTTCCGCAGTGGGATGCTCACACTGTGGGAAGCCAGGTCATGTGGTATCGGAGTGTCGTAGAGCACAGGGTTTGTGCTTGGTTTGTGGTGCCCTGGACCACAGGGTTGGGAACTGCCCAAACAGGGGGAGTTCATCGGCCTTCTCTAGTCCTTCAGTTAGAGGACCAGCACCAATCCAGCAGCAGCAGCTGCAGTACCCGTTCCCGAGGCCATTGCCGACGCAGGCCCAGGCATTCCAGCAGCAGAGACCGCAACAGTATGCCCAAGCCCAAGCCCTGATCCAGAGCAGGCAGAGGAATTTTCAGCAGAGGGGACCCGCACCCAGAGGACATGGTCAAGTGCTAGCTTTGACCATGGGAGAAGAAGGAATAGCACCAGGTGAGGTGGTGGCAGGTACTATTCTCGTTAATACCTTTCCAGCTTCAGTATTATTTGATTCTGGTGCCTCGTATTCATTTATGTCTGCACGATTTGTGACACGGGTAGGACTGGAGCCCGAGTCATTATCAGTAAGGCTCAATATACTTACTGGTAACGGACTTGTGGGAGTAGATAGAGTGTTTTCCTCGTGTCGGGTCGTAGTTAGCGGTAGAGAATTCTCCGCTAGATTGATAGAGTTCCCGATGGCCGATTATGATGTGGTCTTAGGGATGGATTGGTTGAGGGACCCGTATGCTAGGATAGACTGCCACATTGGCAGGGTTATTTTTAGCATTCCAGGCGAGCCAGAGTTTTCTTTCTCCCGAGGCGAAGTTGAACCTTCTCCTCCATTATTGCGGATGACAGTAGCAGCAGTGCAGTTACCTCGGATAGTCGAAGAGTTTCCAGATGTTTTCCCAGAAGAGCTTCCAGGGATGCCGCCAGAGCGAGAGATCTAGTTTACCATCGACTTGATTCCCGGAACAGCTCCAGTGTCAGAGAGAGTCTACAGGATGGCGCCATCAGAGCTAGAGATATTGTACAAGATGATTGAAGAACTCAGAACCAAGGGGTTCATTCGTGCTAGTGGATCGCCTTGGGGAGCCCCGATGCTTCTTGTGAAAAAAAAGGATGGTACGTCCAGATTGTGCGTTGACTATCGTACCTTGAACTCAGTGACAATCAAGAACAGATACCCTCTCCCGAGGATAGATGACTTGTTTGATCAACTCAGAGGGGCGTCAGTATTTTCGAAGATCGACTTGCGCTCAGGATACCATCAGATCAGAGTCAGAGAGCAGGACATCCCGAAGACTGCTTTCAGATCTAGGTATGGGCATTGGGAGTTCTTTGTGATGCCATTTGGAGCAACCAATGCGCCGGCTGTATTCATGGACCTCATGAATCGTATCTTTATGCCCTATTTGGATCAGTTCGTGATTGTGTTCCTAGACGACATCCTGGTCTACAGCAAGAGTGAAGCAGAGCATGAGCAGCATCTCCGAGTTGTCCTCCAGATTCTCAGAGAGCACCAGTTGTATGCCAAGTTTAGTAAATGCGAGTTCTGGCTCGATCGTATTTCGTACTTGGGTCATATCATCACCCGAGGAGGAGTTGAAGTGGATCCCCAGAAGATCGTGGCCATTGAAACATGGCCAGTACCTAGCACAATGGCAGAAGTCCATAGTTTTCTTGGCTTGGCCGGCTACTACCGGCGATTTGTTTCAGACTTTGCTCGAATTTCTGCGCCATTGACCCAGTTGACCCGCAAGGATGTGCAGTTTGCTTGGACAACAGAATGCCAGGATTTTTTTGAGAGGTTGAAGCGAGGCTTGATGACGGCTCCTATTCTCACGCTTCCAGATGGAACTGGAGGATTCTCAGTGTATTGTGATGCTTCGGGCAGAGGTTTAGGATGTGTTCTGATGCAGCATGGAAAGATAATAGCTTATACGTCCCGGCAACTTCGTGATCATGAGAGAAATTACCCAACCCATGACTTGGAGCTGGCAGCAGTAGTGTTTGCACTTAAGTTGTGGAGGCACTACCTATACGGAGATAGGATAGAAATTTTTACCGACCACAAGAGCCTGAAGTATGTTTTCACCCAGAAGGATCTCAACATGCGTCAGAGGAGATGGCTAGAGCTGTTTGTGGATTATGATGTCAACCTGCAGTATCACCCAGGGAAGGCCAACGTTGTTGCAGATGCATTGAGCAGGAGGGCAGGAGTTTATTTCCTGACAGCGCAACCAGAACTGTTAGCCGATCTTCAGAAGATGGGTATAGAAGTTGTCCTCCCTTCCAGTGTGGCATTGATGGCCAACATGCAAGTTCAGTCCACTATAGTCGAGAGGATCCGGATGGCACAGTCATCAGATTCCAAGCTTCGGCGACTTACAGCAGAGTGTGAGGCAGGACGAAAACCAGAGTTATGTATCCATGAAGACGGTACACTTCGACATGGTAAGCGTCTTTGTGTACCCAGTGGAGATATCAGACAGGAGATCATGGCAGAGTCCCACAGTTTGCAGTATTCTATTCATCCTGGTGGCACGCAGATGTACCGTGATATCCGCCAGCACTTTTGGTGGAATGGTATGAAGAGGGAGATAGCCCGATTTGTCTCTTGTTGTTTAGTCTGCCAGCAAGTTAAGGCTGAACATCAGAGACCAGCTGGACTACTTCAACCATTGCCGATTCCCGAGTGAAAATGGGAGCATATAACCATGGACTTTGTGACTGGATTGCCTAGATCCCCGGCGGGCAGAGACGCTATTTGGGTTGTCATAGACAGGCTCACGAAGGTGGCTCACTTTCTCCCGTTCAGAGTTGGTCAGTCGACGGCTCAGCTAGCGGAGATGTATCTCCGGCAGATTGTCAGGTTGCACGGTGTACCAGTCAGTATCACTTCAGACAGAGATTCAAGATTTACGTCGCACTTTTGGCGTAGCTTGCAAGAAAGTTTAGGAACTCACCTCCAGTTCAGTTCAGCTTATCACCCGCAGACAGATGGCCAGTCGGAACGTACGATCCAGACTCTTGAAGATATGTTGCGGTCATGTGCACTCAACTTTGGTGGTTCGTGGGAAGATCATGTACACCTGGTGGAGTTCTCGTACAACAATAGTTTCCAGGCCAGTATCCAGATGGCACCGTTCGAGGCACTGTATGGTAGGAAGTGTCGATCCCCGCTAGCCTGGGATGATGTTGGAGAGAGGCAGATGCTTGGTCCGAAAATAATTGCTCAGACGGTTGAAGTGGTCAGAAAAGTCAGAGATCATCTTCGAGTTGCCCAAGATCGCCAGCGTCATTGGGCCGATTCTCATCGGCGCCCTCTTGAGTTTTCTGTCGGCGACCATATATTCCTGAGGATTTCGCCTAACCGCGACGTCATTCGTTTCGGCGTACGAGGAAAGCTTAGTCCTAGGTATATAGGGCCGTTCGACATTCTGGAGCGAGTAGGAGATGTATCCTATCGTCTCGCTCTTCCACCGTCGCTACGTGAGGTGCATGACGTATTCCATATATCCCAACTGCGATGGTATATCCCGGACCCGAGCCACATCCTGGATCATTCGGAATTGGTTGTTGGTACCAACCTTTCGTATGAGGAGAGGCCCGTGTCTATATTGGACCGAAGAGAGAAGACACTCAAGAACAAGACTATCAAGTTAGTCCGAGTTGCTTGGGGTCATCACTCTTTGGGTGAGTCGACGTGGGAGCGTGAGGATGATATCCGATCGCGATATCCCGACCTGTTTGACTCGTAAGGTATAATGTCTTCCTTATGCCTTATGCTTTCAATTCCTTGCTTGAATAAATGACTGCATGATAGACTGCTTATTATAGCTTACGATTAGTATAGCTTGTCCTTGCAATTCTAGCCTCTTGATTAAATTCCGAAGACGGAATTCTTTTAAGGTGGGTAGAGTTGTAATGCCTATAGTTCGTATTACGTATCTTGGTATACGTGTACGTATTCTTGACTCGTATTGCGTATTTTTCTGCATGGTTATTTTGGCATGTCATTGGATATGGCATAGCTTGGTTCGGCTTAGCTTGGTTTGGTTTGCTTTGGGGTTCATCATGAACCAAAAGAAAATCCCCACCTACCACCACCACCCTCATTTATATTTCCACCTAACTCTCTCTCTCTTCATATTATTCTTCTCCTTCACTTCTTCTTCTCCACCATTTACTCTTCCACCTACCAGGAAAGGGAGCTAGGCAAGTGCAAACTTGCTTCATGATGGATCTCAAGTTTTATTGTTCCATTCTCTTCCTTACTTGATTCTAAACCTCTTTAGAACTTGACATTTTTGGATTTGATGGATGGGTTCTTGTAGATCTAAGTTTGTAAACTTTTCGATTTTTCTTGGTTTTGATCTCTAAAACTTGGTTATTTTCGAAAACTAGTGTTTCTATGTTGTAGAGAATTCAATTTCATGCAGTTTTGGTTTATGTTTCGCTTGATTTCGACTTCGGATGAGGAAGTTATGGCCAAAATAATTTTTGGTCATTTCTATATTCATCTGCAGCATGAACAGCATGTCGCAGAAGGCGCATGTCGCAGTAGGCGCATGTTGCAATGAGGCGCATGTCGCGGTAGCCGCATATCATGTCGCAGAAGGCGCATGTCGCAGTAGGCGCATGTTACAATGAGACGCATGTCGCAGTAGCCGCATATCATGTCGCAGAAGGCGCATGTCGCAGTAGGCGCATGTTGCAATGAAGCGCATGTCGCAGTAGCCGCATATCATGTCGCAGAAGGCACATGTCGCAGTAGGCGCATGTTGCAATGAGGCGCATGTCGCAGTAGCCGCATATCATATCGCAGAAGGCGCATGTCGCAGTAGGCGCATGTTGCAATGAGTCGCATGTCGCGGTAGGCGCATATCATGTCACAGTTGAGCCACATGAGGCGCATGTCGCGATAGGCGCATATCAAGTCGTGTATGAGCCGCATTAAGGCGCATGTCGCAGTAGGCGCATATGGTGTCGCAGTTGCATGCATGTCGCAGAATAGGCCGCATAATGCATATTTTGACTATTACTAACTGTTATATGTCCTAATTGACTGAATTATTGCTCGAATTTCTCCCAACTCCCAACGTGGAAGTTGTAGATCTTTTCCTTAGCAGCAAGAATATGTCTCTAGTTATTTTATGCAAGTTTCTCTCATTCATAATATTGTAAGAATAGAACACGATAGTGGCCCGCTGTGGCGCACTCTTGACAAGTAAACTGACATGATATATCTCGGCATGCTGTTACGACAGCTAGCCTGACATGACAAGTATGAAAGACTTGGACACCGTGGGCGATTGTGTTTGTACAAATAAACTAGTACTGTCTTGCATCATGTTTAGGATGGGGACCCCTGAGTACCACGGTCAGGGGTACCTACTGAAATTGACTAAGGCTAATTAACTAGAATGATTCAGTAGTCATGAAGAGATTCCCAGCTACAGGCAATCCCGTTATCTGGGCACATTCAGTGGACTTGTAGCCTACCGACGAGTAGGGCACATTTCCAGCACACAGTCATGTGTTGCATTCTTCCTAAATAGATATTCGACCTGGATAACCGGATAGTCTGCAGGGCTTGTGGCTGTTGGGATAATCTCATTGCATCTTGCTAGTAACTAGGCTTGTGATAACCCTAGTTAGTTAAAAGTATCAAGCCGTACTCTTGATTGGCCGTGATTGATTGGATGTAGTTTATTCCATCTTAGTCTTATCCTGATCCTGTGCAAGATTGTGACATGACATGATTATTGATACTTGCCTTAACAATAACGATCGGGGGTCCAGTTCTGTTCAGGCGAAGGGTTACAACCCCGGCCCTTGTTTGGTTTAAGGGTTGTAACCTGGCTCCCGGAGCAGTTCTGTGTCCTCTCTTCGTTTATTGTCTTAATGCAATCCCATGCCATGCTCGTCATGTTTTACCTTACCATAATACCATGATTAATTATGCTGGCCTTAGCAATAAAGATCAGGGGTCCAGTTCTGTTCAGGCGAAGGGTTACAACCCTGGTCCTTGTTTGGTTTAAGGGTTGTAACCTGGCTCCCGGAGCAGTTCTGTGTCCTCTCTTCGTTTATTGTCTTCACTGTACCAATAGTATTTGAGACGGGTTTCTATTCAGGTGAAGGGCTGCAACCCCGGTCCTTGTTTGGTTTAAGGGTTGTGACCTGGCTACTTGAATAGTTTCCTCGTACTCAATTTACTGTTGTTATCTCTATTATTATCAGTTCTTTATTTATTATCTTTAATATTCTATTGTGATATGCTGGTTTTAGTTCCTAAGTGAAGCCTCATTTGTGGCACTTGCTCTTTCTGGGGTCTGACCCAGCTGGTTTTGTGTGGCCAGATATCGGAGCAGCACCAGAGGATCCACCTGTCTTCCAGCCCGATGGTGACCACCAGGCGTAACCAGGGCAACGAGTGGGTTTCTTTTGTCCTCCCACTCTACGTGTAAAATTGTTCTTTTGAGGCATTTAGCCGACGAGCACGTGTTAGCTCGTATTGCACCTTTATTTACTGTCTGCCTACGGGCTATAACATGATTGACAAATCCTAGGGTTGATCATGTATTGACTAAAACTCTTGCTAGTCCTGAAATTTTGTACGACTAGCTTCATGATCATCCAATATGTAATGTATGGGACGCCTTACTATTGTATATTGATGCTCTAATATCTTGTGACTGTTACTACTTGCTTGTGATTGAGACAATAGGCTTGTTCTTGACCATAGGAGACTGATGGATTATAGTTAAACCCTCATATATCTAGACAGCCGTGACCGTATAGTGACGTGGATTCCATTTCATTATACGTAGCTGGCTATGTCTGCCCCCGCTCTCCAGTATTCTGGTTCTGGGGCGTGACATATATATATGCAAATGACCTCTAGCCTACTGGTTAAGAGAGATGCATGCGGTCCAAGTGGTCGGGAGTTCGAGTCCCAGTGGAGGCAAGTTTGCCACAATTATATATATATATATATATATATATATATATATAATGTCATCATGTACTTCTCCCTTCATGCATGGACAAGTTAATGTGAGATTTAATACATGAGTAGATTTCAGATTTGAATGATATAAAATTAAAAGGAGCGCATGATGACATTTTAGGAGTATCAATAATATCACCCATATACTCCATCATATATGAAGATAGATAACTTGACATATTTGGTTAGTAATTTGGTAAATACATAGTTGAAGTGTTATAATATTTGAAAACCTTCCAATCCAAGAAAACTCGGTCAAACCTTTTTTTTTTTTGAGGATGTCCACTTCTTAATGGTGCTTGGAGGCATGCCTCCAAAGGGGCTCGAACCCGCGCCACTGCGCTAGGGTGCTCCACCGTTCCCAACGGTCAAACCTAATTTTATGCCATGGCCATATTTTAACTGTTTATTTTTATTAATCCTCACTCCACTCAAAACCTCCAATCTAAAAAAAAATTATCAAACATCTCACTTAACTCTACCTGAAATTTAAATATTGTTATATGTAATGATTCCTCTCTCGCTCGTTTAACTTTTATTTACTTACGCCATCTCGGGGTTTCTATCTCCCCCATTTCTATGGTAGGAATTTATTTTGGAATTTTTTCCAATGGTTATTTCTATGTCAATTTCTATCTTAGATGACATTGATGTAGAATGGAGTCTTTACGAGGGTTTCTATATCGAAAACTCTCATACAAATCTTCATCTCTGGGTTTGTGCCGCAGGTGTTGAACGATCTACTCTACACAGGTGTGGGCTTACAGGGCTAGGCGATGGAATCCCTTTCTTTCATTCATAAAGAGGGCCTGGTCACTTTTCCGGGCCGGGATCGAGAAGTAGAAGTCATCAAAAAGAGATGTTTCTCTTCGCACCTCAGATCAAGAGGAAAGGTAGCTTGTCAAGCTGGCCTATATATTCCCAATTATAGCTTTCTTTTTACCGGCTGTTCTTCTTTGTCAACGCTACTAAGGACCTCTAGGTTCGCCTACTTTATGAATGAAAGAACATGAGAAAGGGTTATCAAAAAAAAAGGAAAAGGTTATGAAATAAAAGCCCACTACAGTACAGTCGAAGTCAGCGGCTGAGTTAGCCTAGCCTCGCCTACTTTTTGGAAGTAGGCGAGCGAGCGAGTTAGCGAAGAAGCTTAGGCGAGCGAAGTGAGGATAAGAGAGCGTCGGATATCAATTAATATTGGACCCCACACCATTAAATTAAACCATTTATTTTGTGACACATAGGATAGAAATGGAATACCAATGAGTAGTATTTTTGTTGTGTATGCAATTTCTATGAAAAAACTCTACCAAATAGTATATAAATTTTCATAAAGTACAATGACAAGTAGGATAGAAATCCAATTTTAAAAATTTCCATTGGAGATGGCCTTAGTCCCACTTAACTCTGCTTATTTTTTTTCCTCAAATCCAATCAGACCCTAAGAGCTCGTTTGGTTTGCAGAAAGTAAAGAAAGGAAAATTACTTTCTTGTTATTTCTTTTTTTTGGGAAAATTTTAATATCATTTTTGTGTGTGTCAAAATGCCAAAAAATGGAAGAAAAAATAAATCATTTGGAAAATTCAATCATTGAGTTGGTTAGCGTAACCATTTTCTTTTATTTCTCTTTCCTCTTTGATATCAGTGACTTCTTTAGAGTCATAGACTCATAATGTAGGCTTTTCTTAAGAGACGTGCAAGACAAACACAAATTCAATCAAAGATCTGGCTCAGAATTTCATCCGAGGACAACTCATTGGCAATTAGTCCATTCCAATCAAAATTCTCTTAGGGTCTGCTTGGTATTCGTATTTTCAAATATTTTAGATAATTTTTGAACCAATCGTATTGGAGAATTTTTATTTTTTTTATTTGTTGAGATATTGATTTTGGTCGGCTAAAATTCTCCAAAATTGATGTAACATAATTTTGGGTAGTTTTATATACACCATAAATCGATAGTTTTTGAAAGATTTTATTATGGTTTTTTTTAGGGGTACCACCACTTCTACTAAGGGGCAGTCCAAATTTTTTTGAAAAAATTACAAGTTTGCCATAGGTTTTTGTTACTAGGGGGCAGCCCAAAATTGACTATAAAAGCCAAACATGTTTTATTTCTTCTCTCTTTCTTCCTCTATTACTTCTCTTCCTCCACTCTTTTTTCTCCTCCTCATAGAAACCTAGAATTAACCTAACCTAGGTGAAATTGTCCCCCCACCTAAATTTATTAAAGATTTTTGGTAAAATATCTAGTAATAGTGTCAATCACTTCTCCCATTTATTTGTAAGTCATCAAATTTATTTTTGTGTAATGTTTTAACCTAAATTTTACATATAAAAGTTGAATTTTGTGTTTAATGTAGAAAGAAATAGAAAATAGAACAACCCGGACCATCAAATGCTGGATACTCTCCTCCCACAACGTCCGAAGAACACTTTGATGCATCGGAAGGCCTCGTGGTAACTACATTTTAACTTTATTTCGGATGAACAATCGGACTTTGACACAGAGGACTGCCACTTCTCTGGCAGTCCCTCTCATGGGTTAGGACTGCCAGGGATGTGGCAGTCCTATATATGTGAGGGACTGCCACATATGTGGCAGTCCTATATATGTGAGGGACTACCACATCTCTGGCAGTCCTTTTTAATTTTATATGCTTACATTTTGGCTTTATGTAGTTGTTTAGTTTTGACTTTTAACTTCTATTGTAGGAGTTGCGATCTTCCGATGTTGCGGTACATGCTCCAATTGCAACCGATGTAGGGCATTTATTTTGGACCGATCTTTCGTTTCAATCAAGCGAAGTAGGCAGGAGCTGTACGAGGAGTTAGAGACTCGTCTTCCATTCTACTCCCGCATCCTAAGCGAAGAAACCGTTACAAGTTTGTTGTTAAGTATCCCTTGCACCGACAGTGTTACCGGGACAGACCACTACATGTCAGTCCCGTCTGCCGGCTATTTATTTGCCAATAGGTACATGATACCTGTTGTACTTATCTCGTCGGATATTAACAATACATTCTTTCCGATGTGCGCTCCTCCGATGGACCACGGAGTGTCTAATGTAATGCCCTGCTCCGCACGGTGCATTACGATGAGTCGTTGACTCGAAGAGTTGCGTTAACCCGATGAGGTATCGATGCGAATCGATATAAAAGTTACGTTGACCAAAGGTAAGCTTTGAGTCGATTGTCTATGAATCGAATCGATGCAAAAGATAAGTCCCATTGAGCAAGTGCTGATTTTAGTTGATCTGGTGTGCAGGCTATACTTTTACGCTGGACGATAAGAGGTCGGCATTTTGCCTTATGCAATGAAGTGTCCGCAAAACCAAATCGTGGCCTTGCAACGGATTGTGGCATGGGCGCGATAGGCCAAATCAACCGAGTAGTTCAAAGGAATGGCTAAGTCCAGGAGTTAGCTATGCGATCGAGTTATGGAAGCGAGACGCTTCAATCGGCGATACGGTAAGGCGTATCGGCTTAAGGTGGGCGGGTTCTTGACTCTCTCTTCCTATTCCTTCACGTCTAATAAAAGATGTCATTGTATGCGTAAGATGTTATCGAGTTAGCGAGCGTGGCTCGGCGACAAAAAGTCTAAGTATGTGTTGAACATTAAGATAGAACATTGAACAATCGAACAATTGAAGCGACGTGCATCAAGTGTACGAGTCGCGGTAGGGCGGTGATGCTAGAACATTGAAAGACAATATGAGATGTGCATCATGTGCACGGCTCCGAGAACATTGAACACTAGGCGTAGAACATTAATTACGGCGCTGAGCGTGCCCTCGGGCACTTATGCTACGAAAAGACTAAGTAACTACGAAATTATGCTATGAGAATGACTTACGAATGGTACGTGTTGAATATGAGTACGAGATGTCTAAGCCGTTGGGCGTCGTGCATCAATATGGATGTGTTGGGGCATAACGCCGACGGAGCTCCCCATATGGATGGCGGATTATGTTTATGAGACGCAAATATGTTTATGGCACGGGAAACCGTTTATGGAACGAGACTATGTTTATGCAACGGAGGATTTGGTTGGAATGTTATGTGTGTTTGCTATGGCGCGTATTGCATGGTCAATAGACTTGGATGGCCCATGCACGGGTGCGGCTTCCCTCGGACGGTTACGACCGGGGCACCGGGACCGTTCGGCCTAGGAGGGAATTATGTGTGGTATTTATGGTGTGCACAACATTCGGATGGATTACGACCGTCCAGTGCTGTGATAAGCTATGATATCCGTAAGTTTGGGATCCTTCGGATACTGGGCTAGCAACCCGTATCGAAGTGATCGTAGGCTTACACATAAAAGATGCCAAGTCCATTACGGTGAGAAACACCGTGACCTTCATATAGTTAGGGCCGGTGGGCTGAGTTGAGAGTTGGGTGCAGGCGCAGGGCCTGCGACCCCTATGTATTGTCTAAGTTTATGATTGGTTGGTTGCGCGAATCGTATGTTTGCTTATGTAAGTTTAACCATTACAGGCTAGGCAAATGGGACGGAGATGAGCACGAACACTATGTTTACGTTCATATTATGGCTAACTGTATCTGCTGCAGGAATACGGTATGGGACACATTTATGAAGTTGCTATATATGAAGATTGCCATGAAACTGATCCTAAGGCTAAGTAGAAAGATCACCAATAATGATGCATATTTCACTAAAGATATTTAGTGTTTGGTTTGGGTGCGAGCGGGTCTTGATCAGTGCGAAGCGAGGATGAAAGCACTAATCCCCCACTAGTTTATGTGCAGGCTCAGGTTATGATCGGCTCGGGACGGAGCTTGGCTTGGACGTGCCGAGGCATGGAGTCCTTGGCGTTCAAGAGGAGCTACCGCATAGGCGTTCGGACTTGCGACATGGAGATGTTCGGCCGAAGACTACTTGGTGGCTATAAAGGGGCATAATGTATGGAACAATGTAATCCTTTGTGAGCTAGAGAGATCATGAGCGTTGTAGCCAATTGGCATATATATTGGGCTATTCAGAGCCTTTGTAATCTTCAGTTCATTATGAATAAAAGAGATTCTTGTGTTATACTTTGTTTTCTTCCGCTGCTTATGTTACGAATTTGAGATAATCACTATGTGAACTGTTATCTTGCCTTGTACGAGCGCAACTCCAGGCTCGTGCGGCATCACGCCCCAGCGAGAACGATGATTCGAGTAAAATCTAGCGAGGACGAGCGATTTCCCGGATTGGGGCGTGACATCTAACCTATGTACTATAAGTCTGATCGGGGATCACTTCGTTATACTAAAGATGATCGCTCATTCTCCGATTCCTCCACCTTCAACAGTTTGGTACAAAAAAGCACCGGTCGAAGCCATCGCTTGGACCACACTTTTCGTTGATCAGATCAACCATTGTAAGAAGTTGTTGAAGTTTGAGGAGCCAAGAGACTTACCTGGTGACCACTACGACGTCGAAATCGATTAAGTATGGATATATTTACAGTTTGACATTTTGTATATGGAGGACCACTTTTGTATATAGTGAAATATGAAGTCCACTAATCTATATGGAGTAAATTTTGTATACAGTAAAATATGAAGTTCAGTATGTTATACGTGTTTACCTGTGTGCTATTTGTGTTATATGTCTAGCTGTGTGCTATTTATGTGTTTACATGTGTGTTATCTGTGTTATATGTGTTTACCTGTGTGCAAGTATGTGTAGCAAAATATACCAATTTGTTAAAGTATCAGATCCAGTATTAGGACTGCCACCCCCCTGGCAGTCCTACATTGAATTAGGACTGTCAGGGTGCTGGCAGTCCTAATTGAAACTTGTTGTTATATAAATGGCCATTCTCCTGTGTTTTAGCACGGAGAATGGCCATTCTCCGTGTAATTTTCACGGAGAATGGCTATCCGATCCATTATCAGGACTGCCACCCCCGTGGCAGTCCTACATTAAATTAGGACTGCCAGGGTGCTGGCAGTCCTAATTGAAACTTGCTGTTACAGCAAGTATCAATTAGGACTGCCAGCACCCTGACAGCCCTAATTTAATGTAGGACTGCCAGGAGGGTGGCAGTCCTATTTGTAAGTCTCTGTGAAGAGAGTTTCAATTAGGACTGTCACATCCCTGACAGTCCTACACAAGAGGAGGACTGCCAGGGTGCTGGCAGTCCTAATTAAAAATTGCTGTTATATAAATGACCATTCTCCTGTATTTTAGCACGGAGAATGGTCATTCTTCGTGTAATTTAGCACAGAGAATGGTCATTCCAGTGTTAAAACGCAGGAGAATGGCATTCTCCGTGTTTCTAACACGGAGAATGACCATTCTCCTTCTTAATTTACACGGAGAATGGCCATTCTCCGTGAAAATTATACGGAGAATGACCATTCTCCGTGCTAAATTACACGGAGAATGGCCATTCTCCGTGTAAATTAAGACGGAGAATGGTCATTCTCCTTCGTTTTAACACTGGAATGACCATTCTCCGTGCTAAATTACACGGAGAATGGCCATTCTCTGTGTTAGAAACACGGAGAATGGCCATTCTCCGTGTTAATTTACACGGAGAATGGTCATTCTCCTTCATTCTATGGTCAGTTGAAACTTTGGAGGGCCATAACTTTTGACTGGGAGGTCGAAACGAGGCCCGGTTTGTCGCAAAATGAGCATATTTTCGAGGAGCCTTAGATTAACTATTTTACTGTTAGACGGCCTTCCGAAATTTTACAATCGCAAAAAAATGATGTTTGGACCTCCGTTTTAGCACTTTTGCCGAAATTTTAGAATCGCAAACAAATATTAATTCAATGACTTACAAATAGGACTGCCACACCCAGGGCAGTCCAACACATGTGAAGGAATGCCCTGGGTGTGGCAGTCCTAGATGAATTATTCTGTGACTTGATCACAGAATATTTCAACACAAGTATCCAACACATATCCAACACAAATATCCAACACATATCCAACACAAGTCCAACACAAGTATCCAACACATATTCAACTGTCACGTCCCAGTACCGAAATACGGAGACGGACTAGGTCGGCTACTCCATATGAGGTACGTAACGTCATATGGCGATCGTGGCTGTCGAGAGACTAGGGGGTACATGCTACAATCAAGTCTCCTATGGTCCCACAGAGTTCTATATCTCAATCAATCAAGTCACATCAGCAATTAAATGATCATTAAAGATAAAGCAGTAAGGTGTCCCCGACGCTTCATCAAAATGGTCCTGAGAGACTAGCTTTATAATTTAGCTATCTCAGAGAGTCAGGAGTACAAAATTATACACAGCTGCAGTCTGTTTAATTACAATTATATACCGACACAAAATATCAAGCAATCCGGCTAACAGGTGCTGGTGGCTAAACGCCGTACAAAGTATAAGCAGGAGTGGTGAAGAAAAAACCCACTCGAGTCCCCGAACCGCCATGCTCCTAGTATGCACCATGGATGTCAGGGAGGAAGATCGTGTCCTCTGGCTCTGCTATGAGATCTGGCCAAACAAAACCAGCGGGGTCAGCCCCGAATAGCAAGTACCGTCAAAGGGGCACAAGAGTTAAGATTAAAAACCCAGTTAATAGAATGATTGATAACAGTAATACTTATACTACTATTATAGGGTAGCGAAACATCCTCGAACCCATATGGTACCCTTACAACCAAACAAGGACAAAAGGTGCCGCATGGAGTCGGGACGTGTCGTACTCTATAACTTTCACATAAGTTAAAAGGGCAGAAACAATAAAATCTCCTGATCGTGAATTCGGCCGTTAGCCTATCGTAGCACAATAACCAACCCAACAATCAAACAAGAACATGGGTTGGATCATGTACCATGATAGACCATGTTCCTCAGTCATTCACAGAAGTAACACTTCACAACCAGAATAAGTCTTCCGTTCATAACTTCGGTCCACAGCCTATCATAGTACGATAACCAACCCAACAATCAAACAAAAACATGGGTTGGATCACGTATCATAACAGTCCGTTTCCCTCAGTTATTCGTAAAAGGTAATAGGATACAAGAAAGTCGTTTTCACGGCCAATCAAGTCTACGAGTTTCTAGTGGGACGAGGTTATCCTCGCGTCATGTTATTTCGAAATCCTCAGATCGTATCTTTCCAGCAAGGCTAGCCAACCCAGGGGTTCGCGTAGACAGATATTTATTGAGCACAGGTCCCTCGTAAGGCCACCTTGCCAAAACATATAATATTTAGCAGGAATTAATCGGATACAGTCATCCACTCGTTGCAGATGGCACAGTATCCGTGGAGACCAGCCGGCGCGTCAAGACAATATCTCAAGGCGGCTGTTGTAACACGATCTCGGGATTCTGCCCTCCCCATGCATCTAGTATATTTAGTTGCCTAGTTTAACCCTAGGTGAAATCTTGGACTCACATGCTATGGCCTGCATGATTATCCTCCTAAAGTTGCACTCTAGTACGAGTACCCCAAGAGAGGATCCATGTCAATTAGTATGTCAACAAGTTCTACCCTCCTTGGTGTAATGCATCATTGCAAATACGCCACGTGGAGTTACGAGTCATTTGTCGAGCATGAACAAGAACTGGGACATTCAGGTACATGTATCAGGTAGGAACACTTTGTTCTCCGGGGTCACATTAGTGCTCATATCATGCTCAGGACAAAAGACGTAAGGATATATAGCTTACACAAACATTTATATATATATACAAGCAATATAAAATAAATAAATAAAAATATACAGGGGAGTCCAGGTCAGAGTGCGCTGGGTCAAAGTGTGCTGGGGTCAAGCGCGCAGGGTCAAAGCGCGCAGGGTTCAAGCGTGCAGGGTCAAAGCGCACAGGGTTCAAGCGCGCAAGGTTCAAGCGCACAGGGTCAAAGCGCGCAGGGTTCATGCACGCAGGGTTCAAGCGCGCAGGGTCAAAAGCGCGCAGGTTTCAAAGCGCGCAGGGTTCAAGCGCGCAGGGTTCGAAGCGCGCAGGGTTCAAGCGCGCAGGGTCAAAGCGCGCAGGGTTCAAGCGCGCAGGGTCAAAGCGCGCAGGGTTCAAAGCGCGCAGGGTTCAAGCGTGCAGGGTTCATGCGCGCAGGGTTCATGCGCCTAGCGCCAAAAGGCGCTGGGCCACGAGAGAGCTGCACCCATCGCTAAAAAGCGCTGGGTTCAAGCGCGCAGCGCGCGCTAACTGCTACAGGGTCATCTCCTTCCTCTTGGCTGAGAGCAAGAACACCATGAGCCCTAGAACTTCTAAGGACCATAAAATCCTCATCCTAAGCTCAAATTGGGACTTCTATAGGTCAAAATGGGGTAGAACAAAATTTTCTACAACATGAAACAATCAAAACTTGAAAATAATGACGTTTGCTAGATCAAACTCAAGGAAATCTGAAAATGGTTAAAACTTAGATCTACAAAAATTAAAGCTTCAAAATGGAAATTTTCAAGTTCTAAACTAGTATAGATTGAGAAGAAGAACATATTTTGACAAATAATTTTGTAAGAAAACATTAACAAAAATTTATGGATCCATCTCTTGAGCAAGTTGGCACTTGCCTTGGTTGGTGGAGAAAATAAATGAGAGGAGAGAGAATGAGATGAGTTATATATATATAGAATCTTGAACCCAAGGGTTCATGATGAACCATTGGTGAACCAAAAATAGGTTACCCAAGTGAGCCAAAACTGTAGGCCGAAATACAGAAAATAAATTACGAAATAATATTTTGTCGAATATTTTGGGAAAATGCATGAAGAAATACAGCATAATAAATATCGTATAAATACAAGGTAAATACAATTTATCGGTTTACGTATTAAAATACGTATTCCAGGATCGGGGAGTGACATCTCTACCCTTCTTAGAAAAATTCCGTCCTCGGAATTCCAGCCAAGACAGGATAGTGAAATCAGGACAAGCAAGGTACAATCATATACAAGTTAACTTACCATAGCAGTTATTATCATACATCACAAAGTACAAAATAAGCAGGTGCAGATAAGCATGGAATCGTGTCAATAAGGCGTAAAAATATACCTCATTAGTCAAACAAATACGGATATCGAGATCTGATCTCGTCCTCGCGCTCCCAGGTTGACTCTCCCGAAGAGTGATGGTTCCAAGAAATACGGACAAGGCTTGTCGTCCGATTCTTGAGTACCTTCTCTCGCCGGTCCAAAATAGATATGGGTTGTTCCTCGTAAGTTAGGTCGGTACCAACGACTAACTCAGAATGATCGAGAACATGACTCGAATCCGGGACATACCCACGTAATTGGGACACATGAAACACATCATGTATGCCAGTTAACGAAGGTGGAAAGGCAAGTCGATAAGCCACATCGCCTATCCGAGCGAGAATCTTAAAAGGACCAACGTATCTTGGACTAAGCTTTCCTCGGGTTCCAAATCTGATGATACCCCGAGTAGGCGAAATCCGCCGAAACACTTGGTCGCCAACTCTGAACTCTAGAGGCCTACGATGCTGATCTGTCCAATGACGATGTCGGTCCTGTGCAACTCGAAGGCGTTCTCTGACCAACTTAACTATCTCCACAGTCTGCGTGATCATCTCTGGCCCCAACAACTTTCGTTCTCCGACGTCGTCCCATGCCAAAGGGAACCTGCACTTCCTTTCGTACAATGCTTTGAACGGGGCCATCTGAATGCTAGCCTGATAGCTGTTGTTATAGGAGAACTCCACTAGATGAAGGTAATCCTCCCAAGATCTGCCAAAATCTAAGGTACATGCTCGTAGCATATCTTCTAACGTTTGAATGGTTCTTTCTGATTGCCCGTCAGTTTGTGGATGATAGGCAGTACTGAATCTTGACTTGGTTCCCAAACTTTGTTGTAAGCTCCGCCAAAAATGGAAAGTAAACCGCGTATCCCGATCTGATACTATACTAACTGGAACACCGTGCTACCTTACTATCTGCTTTATGTACATTTCTGCTAACTGTTTAGTAGTCTGTCCAACTCGAAAGAGAAGGAAATGAGCGACCTTCGTGAGTCGATCTACTATTACCCAGACTGCATTCTTACCAGTCGGGGATCTAGGTAAACCGGTCACAAAATCTATTGTGATGTGCTCCCATTTCCATTCTGGGATAGGAAGCGGCTGTAGCAATCCTGCTGGTCTCTACTGCTCGGCTTTTACCTGCTGACATACCAGACACTTGGATACAAATCTTTCTATCTCTCTTTTCATGCCATTCCACCAAAAGTACTGCCTGATATCTCGATACATCTTCGTTCCTCCTGGATGAATGGAGTAAATAGAACTATGAGCTTCGGACATAACTTCTTGTCGAAGGTCTCCATTCGGTACACAGAGTCTGTTTCCAAACCTGAGCGTACCATCTTCATGAATCACTAACTCCTTCCTACGGCCTGATTCATACTCCGACCGTAACTTCTGGATCTGTGGATCTCCTGCTTGTGCTGCCCTTATCCTCTCTACTAAGGTTGACTGAATCTGTATACTGGTCATTCTTCATGTATCCCTTGGCAAAACTACTTCGATTCCCATACTCTGAAGGTCTTCTAAAATATGCTTCTGCGAGGTCAAGATAAAGGCACTGTCTCTCCTACTCAGCGCATCTGCAACTATATTCGCCTTGCCTGGATGATACTGAAGATCTAAATCAAAATCCTTCAGCAGCTCTAACCATCTTCTTTGCCTCATGTTCAAATCTCGCTGCGTGAATATGTATTTTAAACTCTTATGATCAGTATAGATCTCTACCCGATCCCCGTATAAATAATGCCTCCACAACTTGAGTGAAAACACCACAGCTGCTAACTCTAAATCGTGAGTCGGGTAATTCTTCTCATGGTCTCGAAGCTGTCGAGACGCATATGCTATCATCTTTCCGTGCTGCATTAATACACATCCAAGACCCTTCTCTGATGCGTCATAATATACTGTAAAGCCTCCCGCTCCTACTGGAAGCGTCAAGATCGGGGCTGAGATCAATCTCTTCTTCAATTCTTCAAATGATGCCTGACAGCTAGCTGACCAAACAAACTCTACGTCCTTGTGCGTCAAACGTGTTAAGGGCGCAAAGATCCTGGCAAAGTCCGCCACGAACCTTCTGTAGTAACCAGCTAATCCTAAGAAACTTCGTACTTCTGCAACCGTTTTCGGGACCGGCCAATGCTCTACGGCCTCAATCTTCTTCGGATCCACTGACACTCCTGCCCCAAAAATTACATGTCCCAGGAACGAAATGTGGTCTAACCAGAATTCACACTTGTCGAGCTTCGCATAAAGTTGATGCTCCCTCAATCTCTGCAAGACAGTCCTAAGATGTTTTTTATGCTCCTCTTCACTGCTGGAATAGACAAGGATGTCATCTATGAATACCACCACAAATTTATCCAAATACGGCAGAAAGATACGGTTCATTAAATCCATGAATACTGCGGGGACATTGGTTAGTCCAAAGGGCATTACTAAAAACTTATAATGCCCATATCTAGATCTGAATGTTGTCTTCGGTATGTCTTACTCCCGGACTCTTACTTAATAGTATCCCGACCGAAGATCGATCTTGGAAAAGACGCTAGCCTTGCTCAACTGGTCAAACAGGTCATCAATCCTTGGTAGTGGGTACTTATTCTTCACCGTTACTGCATTCAGCTTGCGGTAGTCGATGCACATCCTCGTCGACCTATCCTTCTTGGGAACTAGAATCACTGGCGCGACCTAGGGTAATTTACTGTCTCGGATGAATCCCTTAGACTTCAACTCTTCTTCATGTTGATACAACTTATCATGTTCTGACGGCAACATTTTGTAAACTCTGTCTACAATAGGCCTCGTCCCAGGGTTCAACTCAATGCTAAATTCTACCTCTCTGACTGGAGGTATCCCTGGGAGCTCATCAGGGAAGACGTCGAGAAAATCTTCGACTACTCTAGGAATCTGTCCTGGCTCTGACACTGCTGCTGAGATGACGCCTCCGGCCTGATTCTTCAAGGTTCGAGTAAAGATGAACTATTCCATCCTAGGAACGCTAAATATGACCCTACCTCCTCTACAATCAATTGTTGCATGACTGTCTCTCAACCAGTCCATGCCAAGAACAACGTCAAAATTCTCCATAGGGAATTCAATCAATGATGCGGGCAGTAAATGCCCACACACCTCTACCGGACATGAAAAGCGCACTCTGCTAACTTCTACGAGCCCATTGCCGATGAGTATATCCATCCTCTCCGGCAATGCCTCAAACTCTAATCCAATCCGTGTAGCATATTATACAGAGATGAATGAATGGGTAGCGCCTGAATCAAATAATGCTACAGCGGGAAATGAGGTGACAAGAATTTTACCTGCCACCACGTCACTAGACGCTAGAGCCTCTCCTAAGGATAAGGTGAGAGCCTGGCCCTGGCCCCGCGGAGCCCCTTGTTGCGGCCTTCCTCGACCATGTTGTTGCTGTCTCTGAGGGCCTCCGGCTTCCTGTGCTTGGCGAAACATCTGAGCCTGCGTTGGTAGACGCTGGGCTAGGGGCCTTACTGCTAATACTGGCCCTCCACTCGGGGTTGCCACCGGAGTTGGCAACGCTGGAAACTGCTGAGCTGGCCCTCCTGGCCTCTGCATCATAGGACAAGTGGAAATACGGTGGTCTGAACTACCACACCTCAAGCATAAGCCATTCGCTGACCGGCACACCTCCCTTGTGTGCCCTGCCTTTCTACAGAATGTACAGCCCTGGGGTACTCCCTGACGCTGTTGTTGGTTCTTCGACTGCTGATGCCGAACTGACGCTATATTAGTTGACACGGCCGTCCTCCGCGGCGCTCCTGCCTCATGAATACGTACACCGGGTGCTGGTGCCGATGTTCGCTGCGTTACTCCTCCTCCAACCTGGGAATGAGATCTCTTCTGACCCCCTGTCCTCGATGCCAACCTCTGCTGGGTAAGCTCGTGCCTCCGAGCGGCCGTCAAAACAGCATCAAACGTCTGGTAGTCGTGTCCCTCTACAAGCTGCAGTAGTTCCAAATGAAGTCCCTGTTGGAACCTCATAGCCTTCTCTGGCTCCGTTGCCACCATTGCTGGTGCGAAATGGCACAATCTGCAGAACTCTGCTGCATACCCATCTACGGTCTTGCCTGCTTGCTTGAGACTAATAAACTTCTGCTGGAGCTCATATCGAGCTACTATGCCAAAATACTTGGCCTTGAATCTTTCACTAAAGGTGGTCCAACGAACAGGACGTCTTATACCAACTTCTTCTGATGCCCACCAGTCGCGAACAAGATCCTGAAGCACTAATTTGACCTGATCAACCTTCTCATCATCTGGAACCTTGGCTGCCACAAGAATGGCTTCGATGTCTTGAATCCATGCATCCGCAGTGATGGCATCCTCCGTGCCATCAAAATACCTCGAGTTCAAGCGACGGAACCGTCCTGATGCTCCCGAGTCAGCCCCGGCACTCCTCTCAAGAGCTAACTGAATCCCTTAGTTCAGCAACACGTTCTGCTCCTGCTGCTGAGTCTGTTGCTGTTGGTGAGTGACAAGAATCCTCCGGATGATCTCCAGGAGTGCTACGGCATCTGGTACTGCCGTCGCTGCTGGTGCTGCAGGAGTTTCAATAACCTGCGGCTCCACTGCCTCTGGTTCCACTTCTGCTCGTGTCTGCCCTGGGGAAGGTTCTCTTCCCTGTTGGTGCCCAGTTGAGCCATGCTCTGGCTGCTCTTCCTCATGGGCCTCACCCGCTACTGAGAACGAAGCACCCCTATAGAGAAAGATACAAGATTATCAAGTCCGAACGAGGAAGATTTCGAGGATGCAAGTCAGGTTAGAGATCAAGGCAAGGACAGAAAATTTGAAACAGAATTTCAAGGAGAACAAGTTTTGATTGAGACTCCTAATAATTCTCAATACCCAACAAGTCTGAAAAACAGACCTGCATGGGCCACCACTAAAACCTTGTCACGCTCCAGTACCGAAATACGGAGACGGACTAGGCCAGCTACTCCATATGAGGTACGTAACGTCATACGGCGATCGTGGCTGTCGAGAGACTAGGGGGTACATGCTACAATCAAGTCTCCTATGGTCCCACATAGTTCTATGTCTCAATCAATTAAGTCACATCAGCAATTAAATGATCATTAAAGATAAAGCAGTAAGGCGTCCCCGACGCTTCATCAAAATGGTTCTGAGAGACTAGCTTTATAATTTAGCTATCTCAGAGAGTCAGGAGTACAAAATTATACACAGCTGCAGTCTGTTTAATTACAATTATGTACTGACACAAAATATCAAGCAATCCGGCTAACAGGTGCTGGTGGCTAAACGTCGCACAAAGTATAAGCAGGAGTGGTGGAGAAGAAACCTACTCGAGTCCCCGAACCGCTATGCTCCTAGTATGTACCATGGATGTCAGGAAGGAAGATCGTGTCCTTTGGCTCTGCTATGAGATCTGGCCAAACAAAACCAGCGGGGTCAGCCCCGAATAGCAAGTACCGTCAAAGGGACACAAGAGTTAAGATTAAAAACCCAGTTAATAGAATAATTGATAACAGTAATACTTATGCTACTATTATAGGGTAGCGCAACATCCTCGAACCATATGGCACCCTTACAACCAAACAAGGACAAAAGGTGCTGCATGGAGTCGGGACGTGTCGTACTCTATAACTTTCACATAAGTTAAAAGGGCAGAAACAATAAAATCTCCTGATCGTAAATTCGGTCGATAGCCTATCGTAGCACAATAACCAATCCAACAATCAAACAAGAACATGGGTTGGATCATGTACCATGATAGACCATGTTCCTCAGTTATTCACAGAAGTAACACTTTACAACCAGAATAAGTCTTCCGTTCATAACTTCGGTCCACAGCCTGTCATAATACGATAACCAACCCAACAATCAAACAAGAACATGGGTTGGATCACGTATCATAACAGTCCGCTTCCTTTAGTTATTCGCGAAAGGTAATAGGATACAAGCAAGTCGTTTTCACAGCCAATCAAGTCTACGAGTTTCTAGTGGGACGAGGTTATCCTCGCGTCATGTTATTTCGAAATTCTCAGATCGTATCTTTCCAGCAAGGCTAGCCAACCCAGGGGTTCGCGTAGACAGATATTTATTGAGCACAGGTCCCTCGTAAGGTCACCTTGCCAAAACATATAATATTTAGCAGGAATTAATCGGATACAGTCATCCACTCGTTGCAGATGGCACAGTATCCGTAGAGACCAGCCGGCACGTCAAGACAATATCTCAAGGCGGCTGGTGTAACACGATCTCGGGATTCTGCCCTACCCATGCATCTAGTATATTTAGTTGCCTAGTTTAACCCTATGTGAAATCTTGGACTCACATGCTGTGGCCTGCATGATTATCCTCCTAAAGTCGTACTCTAGTACGAGTACCCCAAAAGAGGATCCATGTCAATCAGTATGTCAATAAGTTCTACCCTCCTTGGTGTAATGCATCATTGCAAATACGCCACGTGGAGTTACGAGTCATTTGTCGAGCATGAACAAGAACTGGAACATTCAGGTACATGTATCAGGTAGGAACACTTCGTTCTCCGGGATCACATTAGTGCTCATATCATGCTCAGGACAAAAGACGTAAGGATATATAGCTTACACAAACATTTACATATATATACAAGCAATATAAAATAAATAAATAAAAATATATAGGGGAGTCCAGGTCAGAGTGCGCTGGGTCAAAGTGCGCTGGGGTCAAGCGCGCTGGGTTCAAAGCGCGCAGGGTTCAAGCGCGCAGTGTCACGCCCCGCTTCCGTAGGAGCGATCGTCCTCGCTAAGGCGTGATGCCGCACGAGCCTAGATTGCGCTCGTGCAAGGCGGATTCCATAACGGTCGATTTCAGCGGCTGCGACAGGGTTGTCGCACAGAAGTCCCAAGCAGAGACATTGAATAATAGCAGCGGAATTTAGAACAAAACACAAGTTATTCAAAAGAAAGCTCTTTATTGATATTGATACAAAGATTATAATGGGGGCGCAAGGCCAAGATTACAAGTCTCTTAAGCTCACTCAAGCTCATATTACAAGTCACTCAGCTCTCTCTCATCTCTCAATTACAAGTCTTGAGCCGGCGGAAGCTTCGAAAGGCGATGTCCATACATTATGTCCCATATATGTCTTTACTCCATACGGCCGCGCGCTTCGAATCGCCAAGGAACTCCGTGCTGCGACGCATCCAAGCGAGCTCCGTGCCACGAGCTTCTACCTGTGCCTGGACATGAAAACTATGTAGGTGTCAGTACTCAACTGTACTGGTGGAATGAGCTCCTCGCCCACCCATACAAACCCAACACGTTTGATTTACTTTGTGCAACATAGTCATTTCTTGTCGATTGTCTTTCTAGTCTTGCCTTAGGATCAGTTTTATGACCGACGCCTTGCTCATTTTGTGTCTTTAGACCATCCCGTGCTCGCAACATTAATGTTAACTCAACAACGTTAACCTATCAAGTCGTGTTTGCCTTACGGCCATAATCAGAGACGTAACTATGCGATGAAGCTCCATTTCTGTGTGACCGTGCTTACAAATCCATCATACTGAGCCTCGTAACTCAATGTGACTTCACCATATCGCCGCCTCGCGACCATTGCTACTTCGATCACCAACAGACCCAATTAAGACTTCTGGCCTAAGTATCACTTGACCGACTTTGCCTTGCAGCATTTTCTGACTTATACTCAAGACAACTCAAACCATAACTTATGCAACTTATATGCCAACGACTTAAGACCGACGCCGCATCTCGTGTCGTAGCACGTCGCCTATGTTGATGCCAAATCTTAGGACCAAACCTTGTGTTCTAACTGTACACACATCCAACTGACTCAATCCAAAGGCACACACGCGGATTGCCGCCCGTGCCGACCCATCTATATGAATTGGTCACTAACATCACAAGCTATCCTGGACTATAGCCTTGCCATTCGGCGACCCTTTCAGCACAGGTAGCTAGCCCCACTGAAAGTTTCCGAATGACCCGAGCGGTTCGTCCAGCTACGGCTATACCGTGTTTCTCTCCGGAACGTTGTGGTCCCATGGCGCCCAGGGTTGTCGTACGTGGAAACTCCTTCTTGTCGACAAGTTGTCCAATGACCATGCAAGATTCGACACAAACTGACGTCTCACACAGTCATTCCTCTTCCAATGTTACCATCTCTTTCAAAACCAATATCAAACCATCTATCATTTGAGACCCCTCGACGACCCACGGTCGCGAGCTTTCTTTCTAACAATTGAGACCCCTCGACGACCCACGGTCGTGAGCATTCTTTCCATGTTACCATATCATTTTATTCAACTCAATGCCTATTCGAAAGTCCTTCATCCAAAACCTATTAAATCAATCGTGGTTCCTGTCTTAACACTAGGTCCATGCATCATGCCTCAAATCGACTTCCGTTCTATGCGACGCTATCGCCCAAGTCATACTTTATATGACGGACCTTGGGATCGTGGGACTATTTAACCTGACAAACACAGAATGAGTGGGACAGCACTTGTAATGACTTAGGTCGACCGATATAACTTTGCCTAACTTACTCAAGCCTACAACTTAACGAGCAAAGGCCGCATCAAGCCTTGCCTCGATGGAACATGCCGTGCACGCGTTCAACTTGAACGACCAAGTCATTTGGGTGTCTAGACTTATGGCACAAGCTGTGCAACGCAACTTAACTCATGGGGCAAGCCAAGGCTATGCTAATCCTTGGACGACAGGACCGTGCATGCTTTATGAAGCATTCATGCGGGCGATGCCTATGACTTAGGCTATGTTCATAACTTCGCCGACTCAACCAACTTTCCTTCTCCCAAGCCATGGGACGAAGGATCGAGTGTCATTTTCAAAGCACGCCGTGCACCAACTCTAAGCCGATCGTTGGACCATTTCCATATTCTATCTCAATTTAACCCATCGGGATTACTCCCTTTAGCTATGTGGATTCATCTCTTTTATTATTAAGCCTACTTGTGCAAGTTGAAAGCATGCAATTTATTATGTGAAGGCTAAGATGAGGCAAGTTCACCGAAACTATCCCACCTGAGCGCTGTCTTCGAGTCGCCGTTGTAAGGCCAAGCCGAACGCCGTCGACGTTTTGATTCCTCCGATTAACTGAACGGGACAGGGCACTACATCATACACCACTCAGAAAAAGTTTTGTCCTCGAAACTAACTGAGTACACTTATCGACTTATCACCTTACTCAACATTCAAGACTCTCGCACGCACTACGCCTATGTATTTTCTCAATCCGAGCCACGCTCGTGCTACCCTCGATCTTTTCTTCAAAACTCTCGATCTCAAAATCCTCAATACTTCTCGTTTCTTTCAAATCTCACTTGAATTCAACGTATCACTTAGTATGGATCGTGCACATATCTTAGGCGTCCCCAAAATATATGCATTTCAACCAAGCCTTGTGATAGCGAATCCCGCCATCACCACTCGAGTCGGATCGTGCACGTATTCAAGCGTCCTTGATATACATGCATGTCAATCGATACTTGCGAGTGGTGCCTCCACAAATCCTACCACTTCGCACTCGAACATCTGCCTAACTACTAGGCTATGTCTTTCCGTCAGTATTGGAATCATAGTTCCCAAACAACAATATCAACACTGACCCCATCCTAAGGTCAAACCAAGTTGATAGTACGGGGTTTTCTACCCAAGCTCGCATCACTCCGATTTCTAAACCTCGAGCATCGATTTTCTATGCACATCCCAATATTCGTCACACGGGGTCCGAGTCGTTCAGCAAAGCCATCCTACAAAAATTTACGTTCAACCAATTCTACGACATATCAATATCCCCCGTTCAACAAACCATCTTCGCATAGTCTATCTCTTTGAACACGTTCGACATAGATCGCCTATCAATCTTTCTCAATTCAAGCACGCTACGACACAATTCATCGCTAATCCATAATTCACATTTCACATTTCCTAAGTCATCTATTCTAATTCACGTATTCGATCATGAGGTCATCTGACTTAACAATATGTTGCGTCCCGATCTCACGCGAGTCAGATTATCCACGGTGGGCATGAATCACCATGCACGCTCCCGCGGGATAATTATCTTCATCGGGATGTAACTCTTGTTTTGCGTCTAGACTAATTCATTCTCGATGTACGGATTGGACCTACTCAATCCTCAAGTCTATTCAATCATCAATCGCAAGTCCTACAAATCCTCGAGTTCACCTTTGCATCAAACTAATAAGTTGGGACAATCAAAGTTGTCGCGTCCTGATTTTCTGAGTTCGATCCTTCCCGCGACATGAATCACCATGTCAACGCTCACGCGGAACGATCGCCCCAAATCCGATACAACGCATGTGCGAGGCTAGAGTTGCGCTCGCACAAGACAAGAATGTCAACGCTGTGGTTATCCGCGTAACCCTCAAGACACAATCATTTTCATCCAACATTCATCTCAATCAAAATCCAAAGCATAGCATCCAATCGAACAATAACACTTGCACGATCGCCTTTTGCCGAGTCAGAGTACCCCCGAGTTATCACATATCGATCTTTGATACGCCTCAATACCATCGACGATATGCGTAACCTGACGATCTTCCTTTGCAACCAAATTTCGAGTCGTGCGAATGATGCTATCGTCTGACTGGATAATCTCCTCGACATTCAAATTCAAGTTCGATCAATATCCCTTGAATCATTCACAACATCGATTTTTCCTCAAACCAAATTCATGTATTATTCATCCGTTTATCTTAAGTCATCGACCAACGTATTTCCTCAATTTGTATCATTCCTTTATCAATCGATCGACATCCCTGAGGCTATCGCATACACCACTCAAGGATGAAGTCATTCAACCAATCCTCAACTTATCCTTCGAATCAAAATTGACTTCTTCAAATTTTCCGTTCGAACCATTCATTTAAATTTTCAAGCACGTTCATCTATATCGCACCGACGTTATCGTCGCTCGATAGCACCCCTATCGATAGTCGACTCACTTTACTCAATCGAGTTCAACTCATTCTTGCTCGACACTATTCAATTCCCGCATTCGATTTTTCTAAGGTCGACGCAACTTTGGTGTATATGTCCAGCCCGACTTAGCCAACCGTGCTTACGCAAACCATCTTTTTTGTTTTATCAAAAATTGTTCTCCTACGTTTTGTAAAATAGATAGACTTATTGTATGGACATCCCGTGGGATAATTGAGAGAGAGCGCACCAACGATATCAATATGCGGAAGCAACATTCAGAGTTCGCGGAAACAACGAGTTAAAGAATTCAATCGATAGTCCAAGGACGTAAAGCCGTGCTCTGATACCATTATGTCACGCCCCGCTCCCGTAGGAGCGATCGTCCTCGCTAAGATGTGATGCCGCACGAGCCTAGATTGCGCTCGTGCAAGGCGGGTTCCATAACGGTCGATTTCAGCGGCTGCGATGGGGTTGTCGCACAGAAGTCCCAAGCAGAGACATTGAATAATAGCAGCGGAATTTAGAACAAAACACAAGTTATTCAAAAGAAAGCTCTTTATTGATATTGATACAAAGATTACAATGGGGGCACAAGGCCAAGATTACAAGTCTCTTAAGCTCACTCAAGCTCACATTACAAGTCACTCAGCTCTCTCTCATCTCTCAATTACAAGTCTTGAGCCGGCGGAAGCTTCGGAAGGCGATATCCATACATTATGTCCCATATAAGTCTTTACTCCATGCGGCCGCGCGCTTCGAATCGATAAGGAACTCCATGCCTCGATGTATCCAAGCGAGCTCCGTACCACGAGCTTCTACCTGTGCCTGCACATAAAAACTATGTAGGTGTCAGTACTCAACTGTACTGGTGGAATGAGCTCCTCGCCCACTGTCAGCCCCGCTCCTGTAGGAGCGATCGTCCTCGCTAAGGCGTGATGCCGCACGGGCCTAGGTTGCGCCCGTGCAAGGCTAAGTTCAGAAACGGTCGATTTGAGCTAGGCCACAGAGTTGCACAGAGTGTCCCTATTTGCAGCGGAAAGTAAATGAACACAAATTGAAGCGAATTCAACTCTTTATTGGTATTCAAGAAGTTTACAAGCAGTGCTAGGCCGATATTACAAATCGCTCAAGCTCGTTTCAAGATCGTTGTTCAAAACTCAAGTCACATTTCATTGGAATCAATCCGAAATCGTACGTGCGATCCTCCAATTTTCCTCGATCAAGACTATTCATTTTTATTCATTGTTCCGAACCATTTTCTAACTCGCGTTGCCCAATGACAAGTTGTCCAGCGACATCTCGTTCGAGACTTTTTCAAGTCACTGCCAACTAAGCGTGACACGTTCTAAGGCTCTGCGCGATCGCATCGCCTCGCCGACATACTCGTTCTATCCGTAAATCCTTCAGTCTCGCTCGAACAATTTCTATAACGTCCATACACCAATCAGGGTTCGAGCCACTCGACTAATCGTCGACACTCATTCTTATTCTTCTCCGAACCTATCACATACACCACTCGGATTCAAGCCATACGATCTAGTCCTCAATCACGTTCGCGTCATGCGCTAAGACATCCTTCAGATTCGTTCGACGAATCTCTAGCGTAATCGCTTACGTCGCCTTGACGTACTAAGTTATTCATATTAATCCTTAAAATCCAAGCCAATCTTTCGGGTACGCCTAAGCGTAAACTCGATAGCGTTCCTATCGATAGACACTCAAAGTGTATCCCCGTTCTCGATCGAGCGATACTTGATATCGCTCGTAACCCGATTGTACCCAAAAGTCGAGGTGCGCGACACGCGGACTAAGTTGTGCCGCATAACCATCCCGTCGGACTATATTCAAGTGTCGCATGGAAATACATGCACGACTTATCCATACTTACCGTCCAGCCTTCCCTGTCTAACGCAAACCAAGTTAGTCAACAATTCATATGAAATAACTTAACGTAGATCATGGAAGCATTCAATATAAAGTGTGTGTCCTTGCCTCGGGTTCTAGCATGTCGTAGGCACGTTTTCTAACTCACTTGTATGAATTTCTTATTATCATTCTGAGTGTTACATTTCAAGCATATTTATAAGGCACTTTATTTAGTTAACTTAGACTACTTTGATTTCAATGCAAGGACTTGCACGTGGATTGCCACCAGCAAAGCCCACTTAACTCTATATGCACCGGTCGCTGGCATCACAAGCCATTTTGGACATCCAAGCCGTGGTATTTCTCAACTAGCGTAGGGTGAGGACTGGCACACACCCCGTTAGTCTCTTGAAATACTCCTGCACTTACGTCCCCCGGGTGGCCGAGTCTGTACCCAGGCAGCCCGTAAGCCATGACTTTGTTTCCGCCTAGGCCGGCATATCCCTCCTTTGATCATGCCACGGAATCCCTTTTTCTTTACGGTCACAGCATTCGCCACCCCTCGCTCGTGCCGTTTGTCCATGACCATTTCGTATTAACTTGTCATAGGCTAACCCATAGCCACAATGCGTTATCGACCAGGTTGGCGTCCGTGCAGTGCGGGTAGCGAGCCCCGTTGCACGTGCCCGTCACACCTGTTGCTAACCATTCCTTTCCTTCTTATCTTTTATTCATTTCTTCATTTCTTTCTTTCACTTGTCCATTCGTTCATTGATTCAATTTCGTATTCATCCTTTCGTTGATTCATTCATTCACTTGTTTATTCGTTCATTCTTTATTTATACATTATGCAACTTCCCGTACGGGAGTCGCCTTGGCGACCCATCGGTCCCATAGCCTTTCAATGTTGCTAAACTCTACTTGGAGCGACTATGTTGATAGTCTTTCCGTTTCATTGTTGTAAACCATTCATTGTTTCATTGTTGAACGCACAAGAGACTTGAACGTAAGCTTGTGCCTTAGCACGAGCGTGGAGCGCGGTGCGAGAGTTCTCGTATTTTTTATGTTCCTTTCCATATTCTACACAAGCATGCAAGATGGGATTATTCCCTTAGCTAGGTGCGTTGAGTCATTCATTTATTAGCATGCGCGGTGTTATCGCCTAGCGATTCTCGTAATAGTGTTCGCATTTTTAAGTGTCTAGGCTAAGCAGTGACGGGTTCATCGGAGCCACCCACCTTAGCGATGTTCGCATCGGCCGAGCGATACTCCGAGCGCGCCTTTGAAAGTCTAAGTCTGGACTCATCTTGACGGGCCAATGTAAGCCTTGCATCGATTTCTTTATCAGGTCGATGCCAACTCTTCGGGTCGACGGCTCGTTTGAGTCGTTGCACTTGCCGTTTGAATCGGCATTCCGCTAGGGCGGAGCGGGTCACTACATAATACACCACTCAAAACAAGTCTCATCCTCGAGACTTCCTGAGTACAGGTCATCCTACCATTCCTTAACTCGCGTCGTCGTGTTTCTTAGGCAATCCCTATCGAATGGCTCTATCGTTCTTTGGCACCGAACTATACTCGATACCTTTCCAAGTTCTGTGTCGCATATGTTTGGTCGATTTTATTGAATGGCTTTTCATTCATTTCAGAGTTGATAGTTCTTATTCAATTGTCGTATTTCTTCGACTTGGTTGCTATTTTGATGTATTATGGGACTGAAACGGTCGCACGAGGTGCATTGTAATTTGTCAAATACGAGTGTCGTAGGCTGAGGCAAATTCACTTTCGTTTATGTGCATCGCAACACCCACTTGCAGCTGCATTCGAGTTCATCATATCGCTGAGTTTGGATCGTGCGCGTATCCAAGGCGTCCCCCGAACACGTATATTTCAACCAAGCTTAGCAATTAGCGAAGTCGGACAAGCTACTCGTGATAGTTTTGATTTGCCGATCATTTCGCTAACTTCGATTTAAAACCGAACACATGTGTGTATCACATATCGTTTATCTCGGTCCTCGAGATGATTCGATTCGCTTCTCAAGCGCTCTTGTCAACGAAATCAATACGATTTCTTCTTAGCGGAGTCGGCCAAGTCTAAGTAATTTCCGTCCGATTTGAGACCAAGTATTGCACTATCATCGAGTACGTCTTCCGACCAATGATTCAATTCGTTATTCCAACTTTACTTGTGCATCATCCATTCCTAACATTCCCATCGTTTGGGGCCATTCTCGTTGTCGTTTACGCACACTCCTAATTTCCTGTCCTACTCTAAGTCTTGTTGCCCCAAGTCTATCGTCCGTCCAGACGATACTCTAATATCAATCGTACAGGTTCAATCACTTGGTATAGGGTCGTCCGCCTATCCGCTACGCCATTTCTTTTCGAGGCTAAGTCAATGTCAGGATTGGAATCACAGTTCCCCAACAATAATGCCAACACTGACCCCAATTCTAGGGTCAAACCAAAGTCGGTAGTACAGGATTTTCTATCCAAGCTCGCGTCACTCAGATTTCTAAACATCGAGCGCGATCACCTATTCGCATCAACGTATTCGTTGCACATATTCGAATCCATTAAATCACCCAATCGATATACTTCACATATCCATTCTAACCAATTCATGTATTCGATCACGAGGTCATCTAGCTCGATAATACATTGCGTCCCAATCTCACGCGAGTCCGATCATTCACGGTTGGTTCATGAATCACCATGCAACGCTCCCGCGGAATAATCATTCTCATCGAGGCGTAACTCTTGTTTGAGTTTTAGACTAACTCATTCTCGATATGCGGATTGGACCTACTCAATCCTCAAGTTCAATCATCAAACACACTGATTCATTCTCGAGTTTACCTTCACGTCAAACCACAAGTCGAAGCAATCAAATTGCCACGCCATCCAAGTTCAATCACTCCCGCTGTATGAATCACCATATCAGCGCTCACGCGGAGTGATCGTCCTAATCCGGTGTGACACATGTGCGAGGCTGGAGTTACGCTCGTATAAGACAAGCATGTCGACGTTGGGGTTATCGTCGAAGTAAATCCAAGCATTTCATTTTCATCCAAGCCAAGATCGATAGTCCATTCGTCATTTCGTTCAACTAGAGAATCCTCGAGCCAAGTCTATCTTTTCCTTGACACATTTTTAATATCCCAAGTATAGCATCCAACGGAACAATGACATTTGCACGATCGTCATTCGCCGAGTCAGAGTACCCCCGAGTTATCGCATATCGATCTTTGATATGCCTCAATACCATCGACGATATGTGTAACCTGACGATCTTCCTTTGCAACCGATTTCGAGTCGTATGTTGATGCTATTGTCCGAGTTGGATATTCCACAATCCTATTCTATTCAATCCAAAATCAAGTTACTGTCACACCCCGCTCCCGTAGGAGCGATCGTCCTCGCTAAGGTGTGATGCCGCACGGGCCTAGGTTGCGCCCGTGCAAGGCTATATTCAAGTTTGCACGCTCACTTGCTAATGTCGACGTAGGTCTATTTGGGCATGCACGCGACTTTGCTAACTTAGCATGTGTTCTCTATCGAGTCATATTTAACATCGTTCGACACAAAGGCCTTCGCTTATCGATCCCGTCCAACCGAGTACCCGTACGAGCTTTTGAAAATATCAGACTTATTGTATGGAACATCCCAAGGCACAACGAGAGAGAGCGTACACTTCTTTTGTTTCGATGAGCTTTCAAAACTGAGAAATCGACGTGAAGTCCAAGGACGTAAAGCCGTGCTCTGATACCAATCTGTCACGCCCCGCTCCCGTAGGAGCGATCATCCTCGCTAAGGCGTGATGCCGCACGGGCCTAGGTTATGCCCGTGCAAGGCTAAGTCCAGAAACGGCCGATTTGAGCTAGGCCACAGAGTCGCACAGAGTGTCCCCATTTGCAGCGGAAAGTAAATGAACACAAATTGAAGCAAATTCAACTCTTTATTGGTATTCAAGAAGTTTACAAGCGGCGCTAGGCCGATATTACAAATCGCTCAAGCTCGTTTTAAGATCGTTGTTCAAAACTCAAGTCACATTTCATTGGAATCAATCCGAAATCGTACGTGCGATCCTCCAATTTTCCTCGATCAAGACCATTCATTTTCATTCATTGTTCCGAACCATTTTCTAACTCGCGTTGCCCAATGACAAGTTGTCCAGCGATATCTCGTTCGGGACTTTTTCAAGTCACTGCCAACTAAGCGTGACACGTTCTAAGGCTCTGCGCGATCGCATCGCCTCGCCGACATACTCGTTCTATCCGTAAATCCTTCAGTCTCGCTCGAACAATTTCTATAACGTCCATACACCAATCAGGGTTCGAGCCACTCGACTAATCGTCGACACTCATTCTTATTCTTCTTCGAACCTATCACATATACCACTCGAATTCAAGCCATACGATCTAGTCCTCAATCACGTTCGCGTCATGCGCTAAGACATCCTTCAGATTCGTTCGACGAATCTCTAGCGTAATCGCTTACGTCGCCTTGACGTACTAAGTCATTCGTATTAATCCTTAAAATCCAAGCCAATCTTTCGGGTACGCCTAAGCGTAAACTCGATAGCGTTCCTATCGATAGACACTCAAAGTGTATCTCCGTTCTCGATCGAGCGATACTTGATATCGCTCGCAACCCGATTGCACCCAAAAGTCGAGGTGTGCGACACGCGGACTAAGTTGTGCCGCATAACCATCCCGTGCGGACTATATTCAAGTGTCGCATGGAAATACATGCACGACTTATCCATACTTACCGTCCGGCCTTCCCTGTCTAACGCAAACCAAGTTAGTCAACAATTCATATGAAATAACTTAACGTAGATCATGGAAGCATTCAATGTAAAGTGTGTGTCCTTGCCTCGGGTTCTAGCATGTCGTAGGCACGTTTTCTAACTCACTTGTATGAATTTCTCATTATCATTCTGTGTGTTACATTTTAAGCATATTCATAAGGCACTTCATTTAGTTAACTTAGACTACTTTGATTTCAATGTAAGGACTTGCACGTGGATTGCCACCAGCAAAGCCCACTTAACTCTATATGCACCGGTCGCTGGCATCACAAGCCATTTTGGACATCCAAGCCGTGGTATTTCTCAACTAGCGTAGGGTGAGGACTGGCACACACCCCGTTAGTCTCTTGAAATACTCCTGCACTTACGTCCTCCGGGTGGCCGAGTCCGCACCCAGGCAGCCCGTAAGCCATGACTTTGATTCCGCCTAGGCCGGCATATCCCCCCTTTGATCATGCCGCAGAATCCCTTTTTCTTTACGGTCACAGCATTCGCCACCCCTCGCTCGTGCCGTTTGTCCACGACCATTTCGTATTAACTTATCATAGGCTAACCCATAGCCACAATGCGTTATCGACCAGGTTGGCGTCCGTGCAGCGCGGGTAGCGAGCCCTGTTGCACGTGCCCGTCACACCTGTCGCTAACCATTCCTTTCCTTCTTATCTTTTATTTATTTCTTTATTTCTTTCTTTCACTTGTCCATTCGTTCATTGATTCAATTTCGTATTCATCCTTTCGTTGATTCATTCATTCACTTATTTATTCGTTCATTCTTCATTTATACATTATGCAACTTCCCGTGCAGGAGTCGCCTTGGCGACCCATCGGTCCCATAGCCTTTCAATGTTGCTAAACTCTACTTGGAGCGACTATGTTGATAGTCTTCCCGTTTCATTGTTGTAAACCATTCATTGTTTCATTGTTGAACGTATAAGAGACTTGAACGTAAGCTTGTGTCTTAGTACGAGCGTGGAGCGCGGTGCAAGAGTTTTCGTATTTTTCATGTTCCTTTCTATATTCTACACAAGCATGCAAGATGGAATTATTCCCTTAGCTAGGTGCGTTGAGTCATCTATTTATTAGCATGCGCGGTGTTATCGCCTAGCGATTCTCGTGATAGTGTCCGCATTTTTAAGTGTCTAGGCTAAGCAGTGACGGGTTCATCGGAGCCACCCACCTTAGCGATGTTTACATCGGCCGAGCGATACTCCGAGCGCGCCTTTGAAAGTCTAAGTCTGGACTCATCTTGACGGGCCAATGAAAGCCTTGCATCGATTTCTTCATCAGGTCGATGCCAACTCTTCGGGTCGACGGCTCGTTTGAGTCGTTGCACTTGCCGTTTGAATCGGCGTTCCGCTAGGGCGGAGCGGGTCACTACACCCATCCATATAAATCCAACATGTTTGATTTACTTTGTGCAACATAGTCATTTCTTATCGATTGTCTTTCTAGTCTTGTCTTAGGATCAGTTTTATGACCGACGCCTTGCTCATTTTGTGTCTTTAGACCATCCCGTGCTCGCAACATCAATGTTAACTCAACAACGTTAACCTATCAAGTCGTGTTTGCCTTACGGCCATAATCAGAGACGCTACTACGCGATGAAGCTCCATTTCCGTGTGACCGTGCTTACAAATCCATCATACTGAGCCTCACAACTCAATATGACTTCACCATATCGCCGCCTCGCGACCATTGCTACTTCGATCACCAACAGACCCAATCAAGACTTCTGGCCTAAGTATCACTTGACCGACTTCGCCTTGCGGCATTTCCTGACTTATACTCAAGACAACTCAAACCATAACTTATGCAACTTATATGCCAATGACTTAAGACCGACGTCGCATCTCATACCGTAGCACGTCGCCTATGTTGATGCCAAATCTTAGGACCAAATCTTGTGTTCTAACTGTACACACATCCAACTGACTCAATCCAAAGGCACACACACGGATTGCCGCCCGTGCCGACCCATCTATATGAATTGGTCACTAATATCACAAGCTATCCTGGACTATAGTCTTGCCATTCGGCGACCCTTTCAGCGCAGGTAGCTAGCCCCGCTGAAAGTTCCCGAATGACCCGAGCGGTTCGTCTAGCTACGGCTATACCGTGTTTCCCTCCGGAACGCCGCGGTCCCATGGCGCCCAGGGTTGTCGCGCGTGAAAACTCCTCCTTGTCGACAAGTTGTCCAATGACCATGCAAGACTCGACACAAACTGACGTCTCACACAGTCATTCTTCTTCCAATGTTACCATCTCTTTCAAAACCAATATCAAACCATCTATCATTTGAGACCCCTCGACGACCCACGGTCGCGAGCTTTCTTTCTAACAATTGAGACCCCTCGACGACCCACGGTCGTGAGCATTCTTTCCATGTTACCATATCATTTCATTCAACTCAATGCCTATTCGATAATCCTTCCTCCAAAACCCATTAAATCAACCGTGGTTCCTGCCTTAACACTAGGTCCGTACATCGTGCCTCAAACCGACTTCCGTTCTATGGGACGCTATCGCCCAAGTCATACTTTATATGACGGGTCTTGGAATCGTGGGACTATTTAACCTGACAAATGCAGAATGAGCAGGATAGCACTTGTAATGACTTAGGTCGACCGACATAACTTTGCCTAACTTACTCAAGCCTACAACTTAACCAGCAAAGGCCGCGTCAAGTCTTGCCTCGATGGAACGTGCCGTGCATGCGTTCAACTTGAACGACCAAGTCATTTGGGTGCCTAGACTTATGGCACAAGCTGTGCAACGCAACTTAACTCATGGGACAAGCCAAGGCTATGCCAAGCCTTGGACGACAGGACCGTGCATGCTTTATGAAGCATTCATACGGGCGATGCCTATGACTTAGGCTATGTTCATAACTTCGCCGACTCAACCAACTTTCCTTCTTCCAAGCCACGGGACGAAGGATCGAGTGTCATTTTCAAAGCACGTCGTGCACCAACTCTAAGCCGACCGTTGGACCATTTCCATATTTTATCTCAATTTGACCCGTCGGGATTACTCCTTTTAGCTATGTGGATTCATCTCTTTTATTATTAAGCCTACTTGTGCAAGTTGAAAACATGCAATTTATTATGTGAAGGCTAAGATGAGACAAGTTCACCGAAACTACCCCACCTGAGTGCTGTCTTTGAGTCGCCGTTGTAAGGCCAAGCCGAACGCCGTCGACGTTTTGATTCCTCCGATTGACTGAGCGGGACGGGGCACTACACGCAGGGTCAAAGCGCGCAGGGTTCAAGTACGCAGGGTTTAAGCGCGCAGGGTCAAAGCGTGTCACTTCCCGTTCCCAGAATGCATATTCTAAATACATGTACTGCTGGAATGTATTCATTTAATATTTATCATGTATTGTTCTGTATTTAAATTCCTTTAATTTCCTGCTAATTATTTTTTGCATTTTATTTCTGCATTTTACTTTCTGCTTTTATACTCTGCTTTAGCTTTGTTTTGGGTTCGGCTTGAATTGGTTTAATTATGTTGGTTCATCATGAACCGAAACAAACCCCCACCTACCACCACCCCTTCATTTAAAGCCCAAACCCTTTCTCTCTCTCTTCATTACTTCTTCTCATTACTCTTTTTCTTCCTCATAACTCTCCCACCAACCTAGAAGAGATAGGCAAGTGCCAACTTGCTTCTTGATGGATCTCTATTTTTGTTGTTCTATTGTCTTCCTCTCAACATTCTAAGACACTTTAGTGCTTGGCATTTTCAATTTCTATGGCTAAATTCTTCTAGACCTAAGTTTATAGTATTTTCTGATTTCTTGGGTTTTGATCTATTTAACATTGTTATTTCCAAGTTTTGATGGTTCCATGTTGTAGGAAATTTCGTTCTACCCCATTTTGACCTATGGAAGTCCAAATTTGGACTTACGGTGAAGGTTTTATAGAGCTTGGAAGCCAAGGGTTCCATGACCATCCTTCTCAGGTTTTCTGAGAAGATGGGTCTCTCATTTCTCAGCCCAATCTCATTTCTCAGCCGCATGGATTAATTATTTTCCAATCTCATTCCTCAGCCGCATGGATTATTTATTTCACAATCTCATTTCACAGCCGCATGAGAATCTCATTTCTCAGTCGCATGTATTAATTATTTTCCAATCTCATTCCTCAGCCGCATGGATTATTTATTTTCCAATCTCATTTCACAGCCACATGAGAATCTCATTTCTCAGCTGCATGGATTAATTATTTTCCAATCTCATTTTTCAGCCGCATGAGAATCTCATTTCTCAGCCGCATGGACTAATTATTTCCCAATCTCATTCCTCAGCCGCATGGATTATTTATTTTCCAATCTCATTTCACAACCGCATGAGAATCTTATTTCTCAGCCGCATGGATTAATTATTTCCCAATCTCATTTCTCAGCCGCATAGATTAATTATTTTCCAATCTCATTTCTCAGCCGCATGAGAATCTCATTTCTCAGCCGCATGGACTAATTATTTCTCAATCTCATTCCTCAGCCGCATGGATTATTTATTTCCCAATCTCATTTCACAGCCGCATGAGAATCTCATTTCTCAGTCGCATGGATTAATTATTTTTCAATCTCATTCCTCAGCCGCATGTATTATTTATTTTCCAATCTCATTTCACAGCCGCATGAGAATCTCATTTCTCAGCCGCATGGATTAATTATTTCCCAATCTCATTTCTCAGCCGCATGGACTAATTATTTCCCAATCTTATTTCTCAGCCGCATGCCGCATGGATTATTTATTTTCCAATCTTATTTCACAGCCGCATGAGAATCTCATTTCTCAGCCGCATGGACTAATTATTTTCCAATCCGCATAAGATTGATTTATTTCCCGAATTTGGCATTAATTAACATTGATTGTTATCTTGATTTATAATTGACATGTGTTCCTAGTTGGAACTAAGAGACTGGCTAGTCGTCTTATTGAATTGAATGGAATAAGACACGTTCATATCAACTATGAACTATTAAAATCGATTGGCCAATCCCGAATATTGACATATCGATACATGCAGGCTACAATTTATTTATTTATTTTACAAAACAGCATGTGTACTTTATGGTCAAGGCATGATTATTTTGTGGTTAGTTTTGATTGTTATATTACGCTATATAAGACCTACAACATAACCGCACGGGTATCTTTGTAGAGTTGGGCATATCGTAATCTGTACGAAAGTACTCATTCTGAATGACCATGATCCACGACATGGAATTTCAATCAACATAGGGGCTATTAAGTTAAATAAAATAATGATTGTATGGAGAGAATGGATTCCCGAGTTCTTACATGGCAGCCCTCTTTGGGACTATTAAGTGCCCGACAGGTCGGCTGGTTCCCACAGATACTGTAAATCTGCCACACGGGCAGGGAGCGGTATCTGCTTATAATATTTATTGTATATTGTATATTGATGACGGACGTCCCGCTGGGACTCGTCTAATTCATGATTGGCGCAATTGATTGATTGGATAGACTAGTCTTGCTTGCACATAGTAAGAACTGAGGAATCCTTTATTGCATAATTCCAGGATAACTTGGAACTCACAGTAGCAAGTCGTAGTAGTTGCATGGCCGTTTAAATTGATTTGTTTGTATGTTGTACCTACTCTGTTACCTAACTGAGATAATCAGAATGTCAGGGCATGACGGGCCAACTTCTGTCCTTGTTTGGTTGGGAGGTTGGTTCGAAGTGTCGTGATGTTATGTGAATCCCAGTGGCAAGCAGAGATCTACTTATCATATTTTCTTATTACTGGTTTTAATTCCTCATATCGTGCTTCCTTGCGGTACTTGCTATTAGAGGTCTAACCTCTCTGGTTTTGCATGGCCAGATTTAGAGCCGGTTCCCGAGGACTCGGCTTACTTCCACCTCCAAGATGGTCAATACTAGAGGAATGATCGCAGGGGGACTCGAGTGGGTTCCTTACTTCCCCGCTCGTTTTGTTATTTACTTTATACTTTGCCGTTTGGCACCGACATGTTAGTCGGATTGTCTTGCGCTTACTTTTGCATAATTGTAATTAAGTCAGACTGCAGCTGATAACAATTGTGTATACCTTGCTATATCATCTGGCTATGGTTTGTAAAGCCAGATATCAAGAACATTTTGACTAAGCGTTTGGGACGTCCTACTGCTTTATCTTACATGTTCTCTATTTACTGTTTCTTGTTGGAATGATTGAGACAATAGATGTTGAATAACCCTAGTAAGACTTTCATGTAGTATGCACCCCCTCGTCGTTATACAGCATTGATCGTATTATACGGTATTCATCAATCCGTAATACGTAGCTGGCTGAGTCATTCCCCCGCTCTCCAGTATTCTGGTTCTGGGGCGTGACAAGATTTTAGTGGTGGCCCATGCAGGTCTAATTTCAGACTTGTGGGGTGTTTTGATTTATAGGATGTCTCAATCACACATGTTCCCCCTTGATATCATGATTCGTTGTTCTCAACTTTAGCTTGACGTTCCAGTATCCTTTGACTTCATTGATCTTTCCTGTCCGGTCGTTTAATTGTTCTCTTGTCCCTTTTTAGGGGCACTTCGTCCGCATCTGTCAGAGCTGAACAACAACAACACGGACATCATGGACAACATGACCAGGTCGGTCAGCAATAAGGGCCAGTACTACCCCAAGAGGCTATTCAAGAAGAAGTGATAGTGGAAGCAGCAGCTGGATCGCAGTATCCGGAGGTTCCACCACCACCAACCGTTCCACCTGCCCCTGTGGAAGTAGACACACCGGTCCTTCTGGAGATCATGAGAGGGATAATGGCTACTCAGCAACATCAGATGTTAGCCCAACAGCGCATGCACGCTCAGTTGCAAGAGCAGAACGTACTACTCAATCAAGGGTTGCAGACAGCTTTGGAAAGAGGGGCAAGACCAGATTCAGGAGCATCAACCAGATTTTGCAAGTTCAACCCCTGCCGTTTCGAGGGCACGGAAGATGCCATCTCAGCAGATGCATGGCTTAAGGATATTAAGGCTATTTTGACAGCCGCTAAGGTGCCGGCAGAAGAACGTGTGGATCAGGTGAAGTTGTTACTTCAGGATCTCGCACGTGATTGGTGGGAATCAGAGGAAGTAGGCATCAGACGTCCTGTTGCTTGGGACGATTTTACTGCAAGGTTCAAGACGAAGTACTACGGAGTTGTGGTGCAGTTTGAGCTGCAACAGAAGTTTATCAACCTCAAGCAGGCCGACAAGACGGTAGATGCTTATGCAGCGGAGTTCTGCAGATTGAGTAGGTTCGCCCCAGAGATGGTAGCAACGGAGAGCCAGAGGGCTATGAGATTCCAGCAAGGGTTTCATCTTGAGCTCATGCAATTGATAGAGGGGCACAATTACCAGACTTTTGATGAAGTATTAATGGCGACCCGGAGGCATGAGATCACCATTCAGAGGATTTTAGCAAGGACTGGGGGGTCATAAGAGGTCCCACAGTCAGATTGAAGCAGGAGGGGGAGTAGCGCTCCGAACAACAGCACCATCCCTTGGCATTCGCATCCACGATGTGGCAATGCGAGGGCCAGCACCACCACCCAGGCAACAACAGCAGCAGAGGAAGAACCAGCAACCCCCAGTGGGCTACACTTATTGTGGGAAGGTAGGACACACTAGGGATGTGTGTCGGACATTGAACGGGCAGTGTTTGATATGTGGAAACCCAGGTCATCGGGTTACCACATGTCCCATGAATTCAAGATTAGGAGGACCAGTACAACAATTTCCTGCTCTGCCAGCACCAGGGGCAGGACAGTATCGAGGACCATCGGTAGCAGTAAGACCGTTGGCACAGCGCCCGTTCATGACACAGGCTCAGATGTTTCGGCAGCAGGGACCGCCGATGCAGCAGCACCAGCATAGACCACCCCAGCATCATCAAGGAAGAGGCCAGCAGCAGCACCAGGCTAGGCCGCAGCATGGGAACCAAAAAGGAGATCGAGGGCAGGCATTCACTCTATCCTTGGAGGAGGCATTAGCATCGGAAGATGTTGTGGCAGGTAACATTCTCGTCGCTTCATATCCCGCAGTAGCATTGTTTGATTCGGGAGCATCACACTCATTTATATCTGCACAATTTGCAACACGACTAGGAATGGAGTTCGAGGCATTGCCAGAGAGGTTAAATATACTCACTGGTAATAGGCTCGTAGGAGTTAGTAGAGTTATTCTGGCATGTAGCGTTGTAGTTTGCGGGCATTCCTTACCCGTCCGGTTGATAGAATTTCCTGTTGGAAATTTCGACGTTATCTTAGGCATGGACTGGCTGAAAGACAGTCATGCGACAATAGATTGTCGTAGAAGGAGTGTATCTTTTGATATTCCAGGCATGAAGCGGTTCACCTTAGTCAGATCAGTGGCAACTCAACAAGAGCAGGGAGTAGTGACGGCAATGGAAGAAGTTCAAGTTCCGAAGGTAGTTGAAGAGTTTCTAGACGTATTTCCCGAAGAACTTTCAGGTCTACCACCGGTTAGGAATATTGAGTTCAGCATAGAATTGGTACCTGGAACTAAACCGATATCAGATCGAGTTTACAGAATGGCGGATTTAGAACAGGCCAAGGTATATCAGCACATAGAGGAACTGAAGGAGAAGAAGTTTATCCAAGCTAGCATATCACCATGGGCAGCACCAGTGGTACTTGTGGGAAAGAAGGATGGGTCATCCAGATTGTGCATCGATTACAGGAAGCTTAACGCGGCAACAGTGAAGAACAAGTACCCACTACCCAGGATCGACGACTTATTTGATCAGTTGAGCAAAGCTAGAGTTTTCTCCAAGATAGATCTTCGTTCAGGGTATCATCAAGTGAGGGTTCGGAAGGAGGACATTCCCAAGACAGCATTCAGGTCGAAGTATGGGCATTATGAATTCTTAGTAATGCCGTTTGGTTTGACCAATGCTCCAGCAATATTCATGGATTTGATGAACCGTATCTTTATACCGTACTTAGATCAGTTTGTCGTGGTGTTTCTCGACAACATTCTTGTATACTCTGCTAGTGAAGAGGAGCATGAAGACCACCTCAGGAAAGTGTTACAGGTTATGAGAGAGAACCAGTTGTATGCCAAGTTCAGCAAGTGTGAGTTCTGGACGAATCACATTTCATTTTTGGGTCATATCATATCAGGAGCTGGAGTAGCAGTGGATCCCAAGAAGGTAGAAGCAGTAGAGAGTTGGCCAGTACCCAAGACCGTAGCTGACGTACGAAGTTTCTTGGGATTGGCAGGATATTATAGAAGGTTCGTATCAGACTTTGCAAGACTTTCAGCACCCATGACCCGCTTGACACGGAAGGATGTACCATTCGTCTGGTCGGCAGAATGCCAGGCATCATTTGAGAATCTAAAGCAGAAATTGATATCAGCACCTATTCTGACATTGCCAGTTGGGCCCGGAGGTTTCACTGTATATTGTGATGCGTCAGGTAAAGGACTTGGATGTGTCCTTATGCAACATGGGAAGGTGATAGCATACGCGTCTAGGCAACTTCGAGACCACGAGAAGAATTATCCAACTCATGACTTGGAGTTGGCGGCAGTAGTATTTGCTTTGAAGCTATGGAGGCATTATTTATATGGTGATCGAGTAGACATGTACACAGACCACAAAAGTCTGAAGTACATCTTTACTCAGAAGGAGCTGAACATGAGACAGAGAAGGTGGTTAGAGCTGATCAAGGATTATGACGTGGAGCTTCAGTATCATCCAGGCAAGGCTAATGTGGTAGCAGACGCTCTTAGCAGGAGAGGCGGCGCATTTATGTTGACAACACAAAAGCACATTTTAGAAGACCTTCAGGAGATGGGCATCGAGGTTATACTTCCTAGTGATGTAGGAGTACTGGCGAGTCTACAAGTTCAATCTGACTTGGTAGACAGGATCAAGGCAGCTCAGGCGCAGGACCCAAGGATTCAGAAGCTTAGGACAGAATGTGAGTCAGGACTCAGAAAGGAGATGTAAATCCATGAGGATGGTACACTTAGGTTTGGATCGCGTCTATGTGTGCCTAGTGGAGATATCAGACAGGAGGTTATGACAGAAGCTCACAGTTCTCAGTATTCCATACACCCTGGAGGGACCAAGATGTACTAAGATATCAAGCAGTACTTCTGGTGGAACGGAATGAAGAGGGAGATAGCTAGATTTGTTTCCCGTTGCTTGGTATGTCAGCATGTGAAGGCAGAACAGCAGAGGCCAGCTGGGTTATTGCGACCACTTTCTATTCCGGAATGGAAGTGGGAACACATCACAATGGACTTTGTGACCGGTTTACCGAGATCACCAAGTGGTAAAGATGCTATTTGGGTGATAGTAGATCGGCTTACAAAGGTGGCGCACTTTCTTCCTTTCAGAGTAGGGTAATCTACAGAAAAGTTGGCAGAGTTGTATATGAAGCAGATAGTCAGGCAGCATGGAGTCCCCGTCAGCATTGTGTCAGACCGAGATACCCGTTTTATATCACATTTCTGGAAGAGCTTACATCATAGTCTGGGTACCAAGTTAAGATTTAGCACGGCTTACCATCCCCAGACAGACGGGCAATCAGAAAGAACAATTCAGACTTTGGAAGACATGTTGCGAGCTTGCACTCTGGATTTTGGAGGATCTTGGGAGAGCCACCTGCACTTAGTTGAGTTCTCATACAACAACAGTTATCAAGCCAGTATCCAGATGGCGCCATTTGAAGCACTATATGATAAGAAGTGTAGGTCGCCACTGGCATGGGATGATATTGGAGAGAGAAAGATGTTAGGCCCGAAAATGATTGTCCAGACAATTGAGGTGGTCAAGGGAATTAGAGAGCGACTTCGAGTTGCGCAGGATCGGCATCGTCATTGGGCGGACCAGCATCGTAGGCCGCTAGAGTTTTTCGTTGTGGACCACGTGTTCTTACGGATCTCACCTACCCGTGGGGTCATTAGATTTGGCGTTCGCGGAAAGTTGAGTCCGCGGTACGTGGGCCCGTTTGTTATCCTTGATCGGATAGGCGTTGTTGCTTATCGTTTATCCCTTCCACCTTCGTTACGAGAGGTGCATGACGTATTCCATGTATCTCAGTTACGTAGGTATGTATCGGACCCAAGCCATATCCTTGATCATTCTGAGCTGGTTGTTGGTACCAACATGTCTTACGAGGAGCAGCCGGTGTCCATTTTGGACCGAAGAGAGAAGATACTCAAGAACCGAAAAATTAACCTTGTTCGGGTTGCTTGGGGTCATCACTCTTTAGGGGAGTCAACGTGGGAACGTGAGGATGATATCCGATCACGGTATCCGCACCTGTTTGACTCACAAGGTATATCTCTCTCTGTATACCTTGATTGTCTTAACTCCTCATGCTTGTCACCTTATAAGTAGAATTGCTTGATGTTGTAGATTGTTAAACATAGATACGCTACTTGCTGTTATCATTGTAGAATAATTAATTACTCAATTTACTTGTGTTTAGATTAGTTTAGCTTTGACGTTTCTATCCTGCTTGGATCTGAAATTTCGAGGACGAAATTTTTCTAAGGAGGGTAGAGATGTCACTTCCCGTTCCCAGAATACGTATTCTAAATACATGTACTGCTGGAATGTATTCATTTAATATTTATCATGTATTATTCTGTATTTAAATTTTTTTAATTTTCTGCTAATTATTTTCTGTATTTTATTTCTGCATTTTACTTTCTGCTTTTATACTCTGCTTTAGCTTTGTTTTGGGTTCGGCTTGAATTGGTTTAATTATGTTGGTTGATCATGAACCGAAACAAACCTCCACCTACCACCACCCCTTCATTTAAAGCCCAAACCCTTTCTCTCTCTCTTCATTACTTCTTCTCATTACTCTTCTTCTTCCTCATAACTCTCCCACCAACCTAGAAGAGATAGGCAAGTGCCAACTTGCTTCTTGATGGATCTCCATTTTTGTTGTTCCATTGTCTTCCTCTCAACATTCTAAGACACTCATGGATTAATTATTTTCTAATCTCATTCCTCAGCCGCATGGATTATTTATTTTCCAATCTCATTTCACAGCCGCATAAGAATCTCATTTCTCAGCCGCATGGATTAATTATTTCCCAATCTCATTCCTCAGCCGCATGGATTATTTATTTTCCAATCTCATTTCACAGCCGCATGAGAATCTCATTTTACAGCCGCATGGATTAATTATTTTCCAATCTCATTTCTCAGCCGCATGAGAATCTCATTTCTCAGCCGCATGGACTAATTATTTCCCAATCTCATTCCTCAGCCGCATGGATTATTTATTTTCCAATCTCATTTCACAGCCGCATGAGAATCTCATTTCTCAGCCGTATGGATTAATTATTTTCCAATCTCATTTCTCAGCCGCATGGATTAATTATTTTCCAATCTCATTTCTCAGCCGCATGAGAATCTCATTTCTCAGCCGCATGGACTAATAATTTCCCAATCTCATTCCTCAGCCGCATGGATTATTTATTTCCCAATCTTATTTCACAGCCGCATGAGAATCTCATTTCTCAGCCGCATGGATTATTTATTTCCCAATCTCATTTCACAGCCGCATGAGAATCTCATTTCTCAGCCGCATGGATTAATTATTTCCCAATCTCATTTCTCAGCCGCATGGACTAATTATTTTCCAATCTCATTTCTCAGCCGCATGCCGCATGGATTATTTATTTCCCAATTTCATTTTACAGCCGCATGAGAATCTCATTTCTCAGCCGTATGGACTAATTATTTCCCAATCCGCATGAGATGGATTTATTTCCCGAATTTGGCATTAATTAACATTGATTGTTATCTTGATTTATAATTGACATATGTTCCTAGTTGGAACTAAGAGACTGGCTAGTCGTCTTATTGAATTAAATGGAATAAGACACGTTCATATCAACTATGAACTATTAAAATCGATTGGCCAATCCCGAATATTGACATATCGATACATGCAGGCTACAATTTATTTATTTATTTTACAAAGCAGCATGTGTACTTTATGGTCAAGGCATGATTATTTCGTGGTTAGTTTTGATTGTTGTATTACGCTATGTAAGACCTACAACATAACCACACGGGTATCGTTGTAGAGTTGGGCATATCGTACTCTGTACGAAAGTACTCATTCTGAATGACCATGATCCACGACATGGAATTTCAATCAACATAGGGGCTATTAAGTTAAATAAAATAATGATTGCATGGAGAGAATGGATTCCCGAGTTCTTACATGGCAGCCCTCTTTGGGACTATTAAGTGCCCGACAGGTCGGCTGGTTCCCACAGATACTGCAAATCTGCCACACGGGCAGGGAGCGGTATCTGCTTATAATATTTATTGTATATTGTATATTGATGACGGGCGTCCCGCTGGGACTCGTCTAATTCATGATTGGCGCAATTGATTGATTGGATAGACTAGCCTTGCTTGCACATAGTAAGAACTGAGGAATCCTTTATTGCATAATTCCAGGATAACTTGGAACTCACAGTAGCAAGCCGTAGTAGTTGCATGGCCGTTTAAATTGATTTGTTTGTGTGTTGTACCTACTCTGTTACCTAACTGAGATAATCAGAATGTCAGGGCATAACGGGCCAACTTCTGTCCTTGTTTGGTTGGGAGGTTGGTTCGAAGTGTCGTGATGTTATGTGAATCCCAGTGGCAAGCAGAGATCTACTTATCATATTCTCTTATTACTGGTTTTAATTCCTCATATCGTGCTTCCTTGCGGTACTTGCTATTAGAGGTCTAACCTCTCTGGTTTTGCATGGCCAGATTTAGAGCCGGTTTCCGAGGACTCAGCTTACTTCCACCTCCAAGATGGTCAATACTAGAGGAATGATCGCAGGGGGACTCGAGTGGGTTCCTTACTTCCCCGCTCGTTTTGTTATTTACTTTATACTTTGCCGTTTGGCACCGACATGTTAGTCGGATTGTCTTGCGCTTACTTTTGCATAATTGTAATTAAGTCAGACTGCAGCTGATAACAATTGTGTATACCTTGCTATATCATCTGGCTATGGTTTGTAAAGCCAAATATCAAGAACATTTTGACTAAGCGTTTGGGACGCCCTACTGCTTTATCTTACATGTTCTCTATTTACTGTTTCTTGTTGGAATGATTGAGACAATAGATGTTGAGTAACCCTAGTAAGACTTTCATGTAGTATGCACCCCCTCGTCGTTATACAGCATTGATCGTATTATACGGTATTCATCAACCCGTAATACGTAGCTGGCTGAGTCATTCCCCCGCTCTCCAGTATTCTGGTTCTGGGGCGTGACAAAGCGCGCAGGGTTCATGCACGCAGGGTTCAAGCGCGCAGGGTCAAAAGCGCGCAGGGTTCAAAGCGCGCAGGGTTCAAAGTGCGCAGGGTTCAAGCGCGCAGGGTCAAAGCGCGCAGGGTTCAAGCGCGCAGGGTTCAAAGCGCGCAGGGTTCAAGCGCGCAGGGTTCATGCGCGCAGGGTTCATGCGCCTAGCGCCAAAAGGCGCTGGCCACGAGAGAGCTGCGCCCATCGCTAAAAAGCGCTGGGTTCAAGCGCGCAGCGCGCGCTAACTGCTACAGGGTCATCTCCTTCCTCTTGGCTGAGAGCAAGAACACCATGAGCCCTAGAACTTCTAAGGACCATAAAATTCTCATCCTAAGCTCAAATTGGGACTTCTATAGGTCAAAATGGGGTAGAACAAAATTTCCTACAACATGGAACAATCAAAACTTGAAAATAATGACATTTGCTAGATCAAAACCAAGGAAATCCGAAAATGGTTAAAACTTAGATCTACAAAAATTAAAGCTTCAAAATGGAAAATTTCAAGTTCTAAACTAGTATAGATTGAGAAGAAGAACATATTTTGACAAATAATTTTATAAGAAAACATTAACAAAAATTTATGGATCCATCTCTTGAGCAAGTTGGCACTTGCCTTGGTTGGTGGAGGAAATAAATGAGAGGAGAGAGAATGAGATGAGTTATATATATATAGAATCTTGAACCCAAGGGTTCATGATGAACCATTGGTGAACCAAAAATAGGTTACCCAAGTGAGCCAAAACTGTAGGCCCAAATACAGAAAATAAATTACGAAATAATATTTTGTCGAATATTTTGGGAAAATGCATGAAGAAATATAGCATAATAAATATCGTATAAATACAAGGTAAATACAATTTATCGGTTTACGTATTAAAATACGTATTCCAGGATCGGGGAGTGACATCAACACAAGTATCCAACACAAGTATTCAACACATATCCAACACATATTCAACACAAGTATCCAACACATATCCAGCAGAAGTATTTCAACACAAGTATCCAACACATAACCAACACAAGTATTTCAACACAAGTATCCAACAACATGTTCGACACCAAAAAATATCAACATCCAAAAATATTTCAACACAAGTATCCAACAACATGTTCGACACCCAAAAATATCAACATCCAAAATAGCCAACTTCAGACAATCAGACAATCATACTACATATCATAGCGGGCCTTCGAACGAGACTCCGCATTACGCATGAATGGGAACTCAACCTCGTCGTCGATACGCTCAAGCTCGTTGGCGACCAAGGCACTAGTGTCGACCAAGACACTAGTGTCACTTTGGCAAGCGCTCCGAAGTGTCTTGGCCAGTTCCTTCGCCCTTCTAGACTGTAAATGAAAGTATAATTGAATTTAGTCTACAAACATGAAAATCTCAAACTAATTACTAATGCGGAACTCACCATCTTCACCAATAAAACATACAAGATGTTTTTCGAAGGAAGATTTCCAACAGCTACTACGGCCTCGGGACCCGGGTTTGTAGGGTTCAACAACTTAGGATGTCCGACCCGCCGGAAGTACGGCATGTAGTCCTCACTGCAGTCGGCCATCTGGGTTTGTAATCGGACGCTCAAGAGGACGTTCCGCGCGTTCCTTCCGCTTTGACGCGGTGGGGCGTATTCTTTTTGGTGCGTCCGGAGGACTGTTACCCCTATAGAACAATGGATTGTGCGGCCGTATAGTTAATAAATAATACAAACTAAAATAGAACTGTTACCCCCTATTCTCCACCCCCAGACCACAACTAAAACTGAGTACAGTAGGACTGCCAGGCATGTGGCAGTCCAATTGCACACAAGGACTGCCACAGTCCTGGTAGTCCTCTATTGAAAGAGGACTGCCAGGACTCTGGCAGTCCTTGTTTACATGTGGACTGCCACATGCTTGGCAGTCCTACTGTACTCAGGGCCAACAGACAAACGACTCGCTAGTTTATCATTTTCTAGGGTTAGGGTTTGAAGAAAAATTGTGGGTTTGTCGTGTTCGAAAATGCCATTCATAAACCCTAAAGACATTCTAAACCTAAATTATCAAAAGTTTTTAGATAATTAACACTATTCTAGGGTTTCAAATAGAATGTAGAAAATTATAGAAGAAATTAGGGAAGAACGTACCTAGAATCCGATTTCTTCGACTTGCGTGTCATCTCGTCGAATGTAGGAGTGTTCTTGAAAGAAATTTGGTAGAGGAATTAGGATTAGAGTGGTGGAGGAGAAGAGACTAGGGTTTTGGGAGAGGGAGAGAGAGCTCTTCTTTTTTTTTCTTTTGGAGGAGAGAGAGAGAAAATTGGGGTTTGGGGAGGAAATGAGAGTTTGGGGGGTTGGGCTGCCCCCTAGTAAAATGTGGGCTGCCCCCTAGTAAAATCTCCACTTTTTGGGCTGCCCCCTAGTAGAAGTTGTGGTGCCCCTAAAAAAAAACCTTTTATTATTTGATTCGTGTAAAATTTTTTTAGAACCCCTCATTAATGAATTACTAAGAACATGATTAGTAATTGTGACTCTCACATGCAATTTAGGGCCCATAAAAAAAGATAAATATAGAATGAGTTGGATTTGTATGCGAATAGTAAGAAATGATAAAGTGAACTTCGGTTCCAAAGATTGTATGACAAAAAATTGATGTAAAAAATAATATAAAATATAAAATCTTGAAAATTGGGCTCCAAATTGGAGGTTACTATTCTACAAAATGAGTTCCTACAATATAAAATATAGAAATTGGGAGATCCAATCCTTAGCACATATGGGTGAGATGGAACTGAAATTGTAGAAATTAGAACCGAAGATGAAACTTACTATTAGGCCTCGCTTGGTTCGCGGAATCTACCGGTTGGGAAAGGAAAGTGATTACTTTCCTATGTTTGGGTACCCAAGGAATTGAGGAGGAAAGGAAAGTGATTCCCAATGGAAGGAAAATTAGGAAGGAAAGTGATTCCATCCATCCAAGGAAGGAATCACTTTCCCACATTGAAGTATTCACTTTTCTTTCCAAATTTTTTGACATTGCCAAACATCGGAAAGGAAAATCAATAGAAATTAAAATTTTTCAAAGGAAAGAAAATGACAAGGAATTGATTTCCTTTCCCTTACATTCCGCGAACCAAACGAGGCCTTATACAAAATGAGCTCCTACGTTCTAAATCTAGAAAATGGGATGAGCCTTAGAGCATCCACAATGGGACTCTTTTCAAGTGCTATATTTGGCCTTTAGTCAAATTTTGTAGCACTTGAGGGCTACAATGGACTCTTGTCCACACTTGAAAAAGAGTAGAAAGCCAAAGGACTCTCCAAATTTGGAGAGTCCACTAGTGGAACTATAGTTACTTGGGGCCCACCATATTTACTTTTTTCCTTTATTCTTTTTGTTGGAGTGTTGCCACTTGTTAATTATGAAGAAAAAATAAGGAGAAAAAAGATGGGATGTTGCCACTTGTCAATTTGGAGTGTTTATTTAGAGTATACCATTGTGTACCAACATGAAGGAAACACTTCAAAATTAATATTTGGAGTATAATTTGAAGTAATTTGGAGTATGGTTTGGAGTGTTGCCACTGTGGATGCTCTTACTTTTCTTCCTCCTGTTTCTTGTTCCTCAAAACCCTAGGTCAGAAAGAAAGGGAAGCGAGGGAGGAGATGACAATAGACGACGAGAACTCGATATACGTCGGAGGCCTCCCCTACGACGCCACCGAGGAGGAGCTCCGGCGCGTCTTCGACCTCTTCGGCTCCGTCGTCGCCGTCAAGGTCACCTCTTTCTTTCTTCACCATTCATTCATGGACAATTAATTTCATCACTGTATAGATGATTTCAAGACACGGAAAAATGATATCCGTATCGTGTCCGTACCCATCCCAGCATCCGTACTCATGCAACATAGGTAACTACGTCTGCATCTATTTTTAAAAAATGCCCCTATTCCGTATCGTGTCCGTATCCGTATTCATGCCGATCTTTTGGAAGTGAACTATAAAGAGGAAGAAAATTCAACAGAAGGGGATTGCCTGCAGCATGAGAGCATAGCTTTCTCCTGCTACACTCTTAATCATGATCTGATTTCCGAGACAGCATTATGTTCATCAAGCTTCTGATCTCTAATTGGAAAATTCCGGTTTGTTAATTCGGTCCCCGAGGCCTCAATTTAAGCTCTATGTAAGAATTTAATACTCTTACCATAGTTCCAAGCATGTTGATGTCACATGAGTAACAATGGGATTCTTGGAAAAGTCTACAAATAACTTTGGGTACATGGTTATAGGATTCTAGTAAAAGTCTACAAGTAACTTTGGATACATGGTTTGTTGATCGTATGATTTTGCATATTGAGAACTCCCCCATTCCCACTAATGGCATCAGTTGGTATATGGAACTATTGGGATTAACGTTTATTATTATTATCTATGTGATTCTGAATTACCAAATGAGTTTCCTCACCATTCTATGAAACAATTATTATCAAGTTAGTGTTTCAGAATCTGAAGCCTCCAGATTCTGCAATGTAATTGATCGAAGTCACACAGCTGGTTTGTCAAGTTGACATTGCTTACCTACTTGTCGGTGCTAATTTTCTGGCCACTGGCAACTGTATGAAAGAGAGGGGCTTTACCTAAAGGCCACTTGATGCGTAGAAAAACCAACTCTAGTGGCCATACAATTTAAACTCAGGCGAATAAGTTGCAACCTTTATCCAAACCTACCTGGAGAAGAACTGTAAAGTTTTCTGTAGGAAATTAGATCATCTTTGGGCGAAATAGAAGCCGTAGAGCCAAGTCCTAACATAATCTTAAAATGGGCTAACTAGATATATTGTGGAATGTGAATTCGTGTATAAGGCTTATATGCAACCTTGAGAAGTTTGGTTGCATGTACAGTCAAAATATTGTACTATGTCCAAACGAGTCTTGTTTACGCATTTTGTACAAGTTAGCTCATTTGCTGCACTTAAGTTCCTTTCTGTTTCTTCTAACGTATTCTTTCTAGCTGCAGATAGTAAATGATCGAGATGTTGGGAGGAAATGCTATGGATTTGTAACATTTACTAATCCTAGGTCAGCAGTTCATGCTATCAGTGACATGCATGGAAGGGTATGCCTCCCAAACTTTTAAGTTTAGATCGGGTTATGACTATGATTTTGATAGTTATTGCTAGCTGATCTACCTCTAATTAAGGTAGAACTTTGCTTTGGTATTGTTTGTTTGGGCCTGTGACACTGGTAACTTTTCACTTAGACTATTAGAGGAAGAGTTGTAATAGTGAATGAAGTTCGAACAAGAGCTGGAAGGCCAAATTTTCATCGTGAAAATTTCCGACGTGATACTGGGAGGGATGTTGAGTGGGATGGGGACAGAGACAGGGATCATGTTCGTGACAGGGATCGTTATCGTGATAGAAGCATTGAGCGCTCTCATGATCGTGACAGGGAAAGGGAAAGGGAAAGAGATTATGAGTTTGGCCGCGACTTTGATCGATCAAGAGACAATGCCTTTGATCGAGGCCGAGATAGGAGCGACCATGATCAAGAGCATTCAAGGGACCATGATCGTGATTGGGATGGAGACCATGATATGGATTGGGGCCAAGATAGAGAGGTGGATAAACTAAAAGATCATGATGCTGACAGAGATAAGGATAAAAAGCAGCAGTCAAGAAATAGAATAGGGTAAGCTCTGACTTTATACAGTTTGAGCATGTATATTGATATTTGTTTCTTGCAGTTTTTTCTGTCATCTCCTCTGATACATTTAGTCATGATTGCTCAAAGTTATTCTTGTATGCATAGGACTCTAGTGTTTCACATGTTTCAATAGTGAGAGATGAGGTTTGCCATATAATATCCTGTAGCTGTTGGGTTGCAGTTGCAACTCTATTTACCACTTTCTAGACTTTAAATAACGTGTGATAATGAAATTGTCAACAAGGTTCTTATTATCGGATATCAGGTCCATATTGAATTGGGGATTGTCGTATGTTGGGTTGTAAATATTGGATGATAGTTTAGCTATAAGTAAAATTTTTGACCATCCATTTTGGCACTCTAAATAGGGCTCTCATATAAAAACATGGATAATGCATGCACTATTCGCAATGCCCTAAACCACGTAAATGTCACCCTTTATAATGGAAATTACTAGAAATCAATTGCATTCGATGATCTTATGTTACAAAGTAAATATAATTTATCCTTTAAACAAAGATAATATTTACTGAAAAGAGTTTTACTTAACACTGTACTAAGATAACAATTTAAATTAGTTTCCGCAAATTATCTCTACTCTTCTTCACTCTTATTGAGATGATATACCTCAAGATCCTCGAACTCTGCAAAAAGAAAAAGGGCTAGTTAGGGTTTAGACCCTGAATTTTATACTACATTAGGGTTTAAGCCATGACATGTCCAATTAGAAAGTTTAGACTCTGAATTTTTATTTTTGGTTTCATTTTTCCCATTTAACCCTCAACATGAGTACAAGTGCAACAACCAACCCATGTTGAAAAGGAGGGTACAATGGGAAATATAAAAATCAGGGTCCAAACTTTTTCAATTGGACATGTTAGGGCTTAAACTCTAAGCTGGTATAAAATTTAGGATCTAAAGGCTAATTAGCCCCCCCCCCCCCCCCCCCCCCCCCCCCCACACCAAAAAAAAAAAAAAAAAACTACTTAGTTGATGAATTATGATTCCTAGAAAATTGCATATTATATATATATATATATATATATATATATATATATATATATATATATATATATATATAGGGAAAACGGGATATGAGCCATAGGCTCATACTCTTATATGAGCCATCCCACGTGGCTTCCATGTGGACCAATAAAAATATAGTGAATTGGAAGAGAAAATTTAAATAGATAGAAATAAAAGATCTCATAAAAGATTTGATAAATAATAAGTTAATAACTTACCATATTTTTGCCTACCAAATATGTTTGCCTATGAATTTAAATAGGAATAATGCGATTTGTCCCTCCAAATTAAAATGAAAATTAATATTAACAATAATATTAACAATAATATTAATATTAACATTAAAATAAAAATAAAAATAAAAATAAAAAATATATTAACAATAATATTAACATCAATATTAACATTAACATTAACATTATGTGATTTTTTTATTTCTATCTATTTAAATTTCTAGGCAAACATATTTGATAAGTTCCTAGGCAAAGATATGGTAAGTTATTATTTATCAAATCTTTTATGAGATCTTTTATTTTTATCTATTTAATTTTTTTTTTCCAAGTCACTATATTTTTATTGGTCCACATGGAAGTCACGTGGAATTGCTCATATAAGAGTATGAGCCTATGGCTCATATCCCGTTTTTCCATATATATATATATATATATAGAGATGTTCGGCGATACGTACGGGACTTTGTGCACGCTGCATTGCATGCCTTTTGGGCCCACAGTGCCTACAATGACCATTGTCAAAACCTCAAGAACATTCTAACATTAATATAACAATACCTCAAGAACTTTCTAACATCTATAACATTGGCAATACCATGAGATCCAAGATGATGTTGCTAAGTTGCAATTAATGAATAAGTCACATCAAAATAACTTAGAATAGAGTAAATTCAGATGGTCCCCATAGTTGAGTCCTGAACGTCAATGAACTGGAGGGGGCAGCTCTGTGAAAGGAGTTGATGATTAAACAGAAAAGTAAATACTACCACCAATTTGAAGAAAAATAAATAACAGAACTAAAATATTATTCTTGCAGGACTCTGTGGCCGAAGTTCCGACGTGGAGTTTTGGGAAGTTGGGTGTGGTTGATGAAGGAGGTTTTGTAAAAGGGCTTGCAGAAGCAAAGGGTTAAAATATAGTAAATATAATATAAGTTTTTAAAAAAGAATACAGCAAATTACCATTTTCTGTGGTGTTTGTCGGATTTTGTCAATGTAGTAGGATTTGCGGAAGTTAGAGGGAGGGGAGGATTAGAAGAGAAAAAGGGCCAGATAGTTGATTGTGTTGGAAATTCATTATAAAAAAGTTTATCTATCTGGATGCTCAAAATAATGGGTTCTGTGAAAGCACTCAGGAAATTAAATGGGATATTTATTCTTCTAAAATATTGTAAGTTTAATAGAAAAGTGGATATACTTCTAAATAATGATTATGTTTGTTGCTTGTAAAGGTAATCACCTGCAACTTTGGAGACAATCCTTTATCACTTCGAAAAAGATGATGTCTTGGAGATGCATGTGACCTTGCTGCTGTTGAAAGCAGCAGATTAAGCTGTTCATTTTGTTATTGAATAACTTGTTAACTCTCTGAATGTTAGTTCTTATGACTTAAGTCGAGGCACTATATACAACTATTGCGAAGAAGACTATGATATGTTGAATCTAATTTTTTTTTAAAGATTTTAAAGTTTTATCTTAAGTGCTGAAACCGAATACGCCATCAAAACTGCCGATACCGGTATTCATAGAGAGGTACAGTACCAATTTATATACAATTTGAAGCTTGTTCATAGTGTCTGCTTGGATTTTAAATGAGATGCATGATGTAGTTTACTTAAGGTGAAAAGGTATGATTAAGCAGTAACTTTTAGTTACTATGTGTAAACTTTTGATACTGTAAATGAGCGTAATTGTTTCACACTTTTACAGAGTATTGTTATTTGTGGGCTACATTTATCATTAGGAAGAAGGAATTTTTCTTCTTCTGAATATCTAAACTTAGAATTTTGTATTCACATCCCAAGAAATGTAATTTGAACTGTTTATTACCTTGCAAAGCCACATTTGTTCTGCTCATCTCCATTGGTTAAACTATCATTCTGGATACACTACCTTTGTTATATATGTAGTGTGAACTAAGTCGTCCATTATCCAAAACTGTGTTGGTTGATAGACATTGCCCATGTGATGTGTTGACTTAATCCTTTTTGCTTTTCCAGTGGTGCTCGCGTAGATCATCGTCGAAGCAGAGAACTATCCAATTCTAGTGATGAATATCATCAACAGGTAAAAAAGACACTACATCTAGCTGATTTAAACAACATTATTTTTTATGATAATATTGATCTGGCTTTTCCATTCTTTCTAATATGTTAATTAGGTGAGAGACGAATTAGATCTCTCTATTCAGAGGCATGAGGAGCTTCAACAAGAGGTGCTTCAACATTTACTTGATTTATCATGTTATACCTTTTGCAGTCAAAATTTTATCTGTATCTAGTAGTAAGCTAGGATTATATACCCATTCTTTTGAAGGAAATGTTGGAAAATGAAGTGATTGCCAATTGTAATGGTTCTAAACTTGTTACTTTGAGTTTGCAATCTATGAGGAAGGTCTCGGCTTTGATCTATGATATGTTGCATGAGTACGGACACGAATATTGGTAGTAACATTATATGGGTACTGGATACTGACATTTCAAATAGGTAAAAAGGTTTGCATGGATATAGATAAGGACACCGGTACGGACATGATACGGGTAAGGAAATCATTATGCTGTGTCCGTGCAGCATAGGGTTTATGCAAAATCAAATAAGATATATCACTATATCAGTGGGCATATGGCTTGGTTTACTAAATCCTCCTTTGTATGGGTTGTTCTTTTTAAGGCTCCATTTTGTGATGGGCTTTACAGTACGTCTAGACTAGCCATCTTTTCTACTAGGCCACTTAACTAGCAATTCCCCAGTATGCTCTATCTAAACAAGTTACAGTATGTATGTCACATGGAACCTTATCCTAGGTTTTATACACGTTGGATAACCTGGACGACACGTGTCAACTACACTTCGTGAATTTGGAATATTCTGTGAAGTGTCAGGTTTCTTTTTAATGTAAATTTACTGGATGATGAGTTTTTACATATTCACAAATCACAAGCCTATTTCTTGTTGATCCATGTATTAGGATGCTGTAATACAAATATTTACAAATTTTATATTGAGTTCCATCTAGGAATCATGGACACTCTGAAAATAGGTGCTGTGCCTGAGTGCGTTGCATCGGACAAGACAGCCGCTCCAAAATACACTAGGAGATGCCACATTCAATGCCATGCATGTATCTCTGTGTCCATATCATACCAAGTTGGTGTCTGCTTAACATAGAGTTCATGCAGATCTGTGCTTCCTGGTAATTGTTCTTTGAAATCCCTTCAAAATGAGTTAGTTACTGCTTGCTTAGCACTGATTGGTTAGAGACTTGCTGTGATTGGGAAGGTTATTACTGTCTACCTATCTGATTGCAAAGAGTGCTTGCAGTATTTTTCCTTTCTAGTACCTCTTCTTAACGGGAACCATTCACATCCTATCCCCTACTAAGCCTACCCCTAGTGTCATGTACATTTGTACCACTCAAACCTTGTTTCCTTTACCCGTATGTATATACTACATATCATGAATTTGATAACTCTGGTTCTCATTTCCTAGACAATCATGGCTCATCTTCGCCGTTTAGATTTTTTATCTTGTAGTTGGGTTGCTTTCATTTGTTGTTGTGTTGTAATTAGCACTGCTCGTTTAAGCAATATGGTATCCTTACAGTACATAGTCACCTGGAAATGAACATCTTCTGTTAGCAACAAGCACTTCCTCCAATTCTATATAACTAATAAACCAAATATCTGATGTTCTTGCATTTTACTAGCTATTGCTGATTGAGGGAAATCTAGAGCAGAAGCGGAATCTTGTTTCAGATTTAGAAAAGAAGTCCAAGGTAACTTCTGTCTCATTCGTAGCAACCATGTCTACTGTAATATCTTGGCAGATTGACTATTCAAAGCTTATGCAATTGAAATATCTGATTTCTTACATATGACAGTATTTTGTCTTTGTATTCTCAGAAACTAGAGGATTCATTAATTACTTCAAAGAAGCTCACTTCTCAACGACAATCTTTACTAACAAAGGTTGATCACCTGATACCCATTTTTTGATATTAGTATGTATATTACTTAGAGACTTTCAATTGATATCTGGAAATAATTCTAGCATGTTTTTTTTCCTGTTCCAGCTGCATAAATGTTTTCTACAAGCACAAGACTGCACTGAAAGGCTCAAAAGCTCTGAACAAGACCTCAAGGTTAGTTTCACTCTGCTTTTGTACTTGTTCACTTCCAGAATTTAGGGTATTCGGTATACTTTGTGAACTTGCATTTAGTATTTGCATGATCATTTTACATTAAGATCAAGATGTGAGATTTTCTTAGAATTTTGTGTGCAAGTGTGCAAAACATATTACTTGACAGTACTTAGAACTGCAAGGAATTGGCTAGTTCAATCTGAAACCCACATCTACAGTCTATTGATTCCACATGCACTTTGAGGATGATGTTGATGTGAATCGACCAGATCGATTCACAAATAATTTATAGAAAAATAGAAATAGAAGGAAAAGAACGATCTTTATTAGAGAAAAGAACAAACTCCCAACTTTGATGGACGGACAAAGTCTAAATCCATCTGAATGATGCTTGAGAGTTTCTTCTCAATACAAGCATAACCATAAAAGACGGCTAGACCTAATATATATAGAAAAAGCAAAGAGGAGGGTTATTTGTGGTGAAAGACCAAAATAACCCTCAATGACTAAAATAAAATAAAATAAATAAAATGCCTAAACGGCTCCTCCGCGTCTCCTGCGACGTGCGTACGTGATGACGCCTCCACTCACCCGAGGAAGGTGCGGCGCCAGGTGCGCTCGCATCAATACCTCCCCCTAAAAGAGCCACCTTGTCCTCAAGGTAGAAATCCGGAAACCGTGTCTGGAATCTCGCATAGTCCTCCCAAGTCGCGTCGCAGTCTGGTAGTCCCATCCAGTGAATCAGAACCTCCCTCGTCTAGCAGCTCATCGATCACCGGAATAGGAAACTTGTCAGCGACCGTCTCCTTGTTCAGCGTCCGGTAATCGACGCAGAATCTCCAACTCCCGTCCTTCTTCTTCACTAAAAGCACCGGTGACGAAAAAGGACTCACACTTGGCTGGATCACCCCAGCCTGCAGCATCTCCCGCACCATCCGCTCTATCTCGTCCTTCTGCGGATGTGGATACCTGTAGGGACGCACGCTCACTGGTGCTCCCTCTCCACGTAGTACTATCGCGTGCTCGTGCCCTCTGATCGGAGGTAGCCCTTGCGGGCTCTGGAATACCTCAGAGTACTACTCCAACACCGCCTTCACCTCCTCAGGGGTCTCTTCCTGTCTCACCCTCAACCGAAAATCCCTGGAACTCTACTAGGTACCCCTCTCCTCCCGTCCGCAATGCTCGCGTAATGGCCTTGAGGGCCACTACCGAGAAACAGAGAGTCGGGTCCTCCCTCAGCACCACCGTCTCGCCTCCCTCCAGGAACTCCATCCGTAGAAGCTTCCAGTTCACCTTCATCTCCCCGAGCTTCTTCAGCCACTGAACCCCCAATATGATGTCGACGTTGCCCAGCTCCAATGGTAGGAAGTCCTCCGCCAGCTGATATCCCTGCAGTGAGAGAGACACCCCCTTGCATAGGCCCTTGCTCTCCTCCATCTTTCCGGTGCCCAGCAACACCGTGAACTTCTCCGCCGTACTCAACTCTAGGCCAAGCCGCTCGACCAGTCTCTGAGAGATGAAGTTGTGGGTTGCCCCACTGTCGATCAGCACCGTCACCGTCTGCTCTCCCAACGTTTCCGCCAACTTCATGGTGTGGTTCGGAGTGAACCCTACCACGGAGTTGAGGGTCACCTCCGCAACATCCAGGTGCATATGATCCTGCTCCTCCGCAGCATCTGCTGCTATAGCGGCCTCTTCCTCTGTCGGATCCTCCTCCTCGTCGGGCAAGATCACGATCTGTAGCAACTTGCTCGCACATCGATGACCGGGAGTGAACTTCTCGTCGCATCTGAAGCACAAGCCAGCTGCTCTTCTCGCCTTCATATCAGCTTCCGACAGGCGCCTCCCTGGTACTATGGAGCCCCCTGTCCCGCCTGCGGGTCTAGGTGGTACTGGTGCCTGAGCCTCCGCTGCTGGTCGTGAAAGTACTGGGCCCGTCTGACTGTGCTGCCTAGATGCTCCCCAAGCGTCCTTAAGACGTCTCTCCTCTGTCAATTTTTCCTCTGCCTATGAGCCAGGCGGAGCAGATCCTCTAAGCACTGCGGACTCTGCAACCGGAGTTCCGCTCGTATGGAGGGCTTCAAGCCCTTCATAAACATCCCGATCTGCAGCTCATCCGACACCCCTTTGACACGTCCGGATAACAGTTCGAACCTCGCTACGTAGTCCAGAACCGTTTCCTCCTGTCGCAGAGAAGACCACTGCTCGTAGGTCTCCCCCGGCCTTCTCCTGGAATCGGTCCAAAAGGTATGCAGTCAACTCCTCCCAGCTGCGGAATGGGGTCCTCGCCGACCTCCACCGGTACCACGCCAGGGCCTGGCCCTCGAAGTAGATCCCGATGCATCTGAGTACCTCCGCCTCAGTCAACTCCATGACCTCGAAGTAGCGCTCCGCCCGAAAGATCCAATCGTCCGGATCCGCACCCTCAAACGTAGGTAGCTTCAGCTTCTTAAGCCGGCGGTCAACGCTAAGGTCTCCCTGCTGTATGTCATCTCTGGCTCGACCTCCTCTCCACCGGCCTGTGTCTCGCCGGTGGGCCACGTACGGAACTCCGTCACCTCCTCCATAGTCCTGGCAGTCGGCCGTGACCGGCCAGCGGCCCTGGCGGTCGGCGGCGATCGGCCAGCGACCCTGGCTCGCGTCCGCGGCCGGCCAGCGGCCTCCTCCCGTCGGCGCCGACCCGTCTGGGCTTCGGGTGGCGTCGGCCGTGACTGGCCAGCGGCCCTGGCGGTCGATGGCGACCGGCCAGCGGCCCTAGCTCGAGTCTGCGGCCGGCCAGCGGCCTCCTCCCACCGGCGCCGGGCCGCCTGGATCCTGGTGATCGACGGCGGTCGTGACGCTGGGATCCTCGGTTTCGTCGAGGTTTGTCGGAGCAAACCCTAGGTGGCTGTCTAGGGTTTGGGCTGCTGCCGCCTCCGGTTGGCTCGTCGATTCGGCGCCGGTCATCTTCTTGGAGATGTCTTGCAATATTGTCATCATTGCCGGAATCGTTGCCATCTCCTTCCGCATGCTCCGCACCTCGGTTTGAAGTTCCTCCTGCGTGGACGCTTGATCTTTGATTGCCGCCTTCAAACCCTCGATCTCGAGATTGAGATTCTCACGAAGACCTTGGATCTTCTCCTCGATCGTGTTCCTCGTCCCGTGCGCCATGGATTCGTAGAGAGCTCTGATACCAATTGATGTGAATCGACCAGATCGATTTACAAATAATTTATAGAAAAATAGAAATAGAAGGAAAAGAACGATCTTTATTAGAGAAAAGAACAAACTCCCAACTTTGATGGACGGACAAAGTCTAAATCCCTCTGAATGACGCTTGAGAGTTTCTTCTCAATACAAGCATAACCATAAAAGACGGCTAGACCTAATATATATAGAAAAAGCAAAGAGGAGGGTTATTTGTGGTGAAAGACCAAAATAACCCTCCATGACTAAAATAAAATAAAATAAAATAAATAAAATGCCTAAACGGCTCCTCCGCGTCTCCTGCGACGTGCGTACGTGATGACGCCTCCACTCACCCGAGGAAGGTGCGGCGCCAGGTGCGCTCGCATCAGATGTTCTAGTACTATGAAGCATTAGGTCAACATTTGCGCCCTGTGCCTGGTTTGGCATTGCTACTGTTTTTCAAAAAGCAGATTTAGAAGCAGCTTCCCTTTACCTTCAAGAGCTGCCCAAAAAATGAACTAGCTTTTCAGAAAAGTTTTTGTAAGCTATTACCAAACAACTTTGGGGGCTGCTTTCAAAAAAGCAAAAGAAGCCATGATAAAGCAATTCCAAACCAAGCTTAGTTGCTGGCTATATTCTATTGCTATTATTAGTCCGATGTCGTGGGTTTTGGCAATGTTACAGACATCTATACTTGCAGAACTGTTTGCAGATAGTGTTTTGTATTTTTTTAATTGTATAATGGTCAATGAAACTATAACTGTATACTTTACAACATTGGCAACGAAGAGTGACCAAGCTAGACAAGGATATAGCAGTACAAGAATGTTGAGACTGATGTGTAGAATAACTTAGAACTAAGAAGGATTAGACGAAGAATCAGTATAAAGGGGAGGTTCGGGAGTAGCACCCATTGCAAAAAAGTGGAAAACTATGTATGCCAGTAGAGGTATGTTGAAGCTACCATTGTCAGTCACTTGGTGCTTGATAATGTGTTGATTTAAACATGAACATAATTGGTCAACTGAAGGACAAATTTTTGTTGTTTCTCCGAAGTTTTATCTGACTGAACCCTATTTCTGTCCAAACCAAAACCAAGGCCGGATACAAGCCCTGGTGCAGTCCGACCAAATTGAGCTATTGCCTAATCAAGATTATCAAGGCTTATGTTGTAGGTTTTGGATAAGGAACAACTGTATATTAGCTTTAAGTTATCAAGGATGTTTGACTAAGTTGAGTGGGGACTATTGTGTGGACAAATGAAGATATCTCATTTCCTATCACCATAGCTTACGGGTTAATTACATTTTTCACCTAGTTATTGATAAACTTACTAGACGCATTCTTGATGAGGTGTCCTGGTGTATAGTCTTTTTTGATGATATTGTGGTATTTGATGAGAGTCAAGAATGATTAGCTTCTTGAATATAACTATGGAGAGAAGCTTTAGAATCTAAACAGTTTAGATTATTAAGACGAAAACTGTGTATATGAATGTATTATGGAAAGACAACAACCACAGCAGCAACAAGCAAGCCTTTATTCCAAATTTTTGGAAAGACCTTTAGCAAAAATGTGAAAAGAAATGAGTGACAACTGCATGGGCCAAGGATGCCTAAGAATGGTAGCTTTTGCTATTTCCGATACCCATTCAGCATGATGGAGAGTTTAGAAGGATGCTCATAGACTGGCAATATGGTTGAAGTGGAGGAAAGCCTGCTGGACTGCTCTACCATTGTCAACCTGTGAAGCCAAAAGAAGTTCTATTAGACAACTATAGGGTTGGGAAATGTTAAAAAAAAGTATCCATAAAATGAGCTTAGGCTTATGTAAAAATGAGAATGCTGATGTGGATGATCCACGATTTCATAGTTGTCAAAGGTAGATGGGTGTTTCGCCGTTCTTGAATTCTCGTTTCCATATGTGAAATGCTTTCATTCTGGAATGATTAGTATAACTCCAAGTGTGTAATGGTCTCGTTCTGGAATGCTAAGTATAACGATCCAATATTCTCGAAAAGTGCAAAACTCTTAGTTGCAACTTGAATTCAACGACGTTTTTTGCATCTTCAAATTTTATTATCAGTGTATATGAAGGCATGCTTTGAAAAACATGCCATATTATGAAATTATGTTTTTTATTTTTTATTTTGCTAAAGTATTCTTGACAAAGCCCACCTTTCTGAAACCTCATTCCATGCTAAGTGGCATTCTGCTTTCCAGTTCTTATTCTACGAGAACATTCAAGTACATTGGACAATATTAATTTCAAGGTAATGTTGGGTAGTATGTTAGGTAAACTTGGGCAAATATATTAGAACATAGGACAAGAAGTGTATTTGTGGGAAGTTGAAGATGATATCAATTGGATAAGATAGCAAATTTGTTTGAGGTGGTTTGGAAATATGGAAAGAATATCAATAGATGCACGTGTTAGGATAGTTACTGTCTTATTTGAAGGAGATTCTAGAGCTGCGGTTGTGCCTTGACAAGGCATTGCCAATGCTAGGGAAGAAATGATCTTAATTTTGCTAAATGGAAGAAGAGGATTCATTGTTCTTGTATGTTTGTTTAGCAATATAGTATGCTGGCCTATTAATTGTTTAGTATATTGCATTTCTGTAGATTGCTTGATTTATCTACTCTTGTTATCTTCTGTACTACTAATGAAACTTTTGTTGAAATTTATGCTTATCCTCATAGATAGATTTTGTCAAACCCTTGGTTGGTCTCACATTGGCGTTATGGTTTGTGTTAGGACCAAAATTCCTCCTAAGTTTTCTGTGGGAAAGCAAAGGATTCATTTTACATCCTGATATGGGGTCGTTAAATTAACTTGCATTGGTTCATTTCTCATTAGAGTTTGGTTCTTAAATTAGAGGTGAATGTGAAAACTTTAAATACGAACCTTACTATCCTTTGAGACAAATTAACATCATTCAGTTGAAAATCGAGAGTAATTTTAGGACTTTCGACCCTGTTGTTTTTGAATAACTAGTTTTGGACTCCCATTCTTGGTTCTTCTTGCTTTGACATGTTGCCTTATAATAGCAATAAGTTAATTACACAGGTTAATCTTCTAATTTTGTAATCACTTTGTGAGCTTAGAATATATATGTTTGTTGATTAGTCTCCTTGAGTTGGAGTAAGCATATCTTCTGAGATGCATTAGCACAAGGATACAGATTTTTATATTTTTGGGGAAAGCTAACTGTTATGCCTGCTGCATGATTTTTAGTATATCCGTGCCTGCACATTTGTGTATGATACTGGTTCTATAATACAAGATTGAATGAATTCCAAAATCCAAATCATTCCAAGTGGATTCTGAAATGCAAGGTGATTCTGTGAGAAATCTTGGTTTGGGATTATGAAATACATCTGGTGCTGTATTCCAAATCCTTTCCTTAATAACTTTGTGAAGTTTGACTTGTGATCCGCAATTTGCTTTCAGGCAAAAACTATGACGTAGTATTACATTCGTAGTGGTAGGCATGCCTTCTATAGGATTAGGAAGTATAAAATCATTTATATGCATTTTCATTCTTACATATTAAATTTCCATTTTGAATACATGAAGAATTGAAAATAGTTTCCAATGGAATGAGAAACTACTTAGATGTACTTCATTTTACAGTGTTGAATTCTTCATCTTCTAAACCATTGAGTTCTTCCTAACAGGCTCTCACTGAAGCGGCTGAGATTGATGTCGATGAAGAAGATGGTATTAGAGAAATTTGATGTATATGCAGATGGTAGGTACGGGTATTTGGCTGCTCTTGGACTCGATAGAAATCACATCTGACTGCATGTGATATGAAGACAACATGCTGTAGAAAATGCCCTATGTTTGTATTTGCTGTATTCTGAAATATTAAATCAGTGTTTACTGGTGTTATTCTGGTCATCAAATTTTTATTTATATGCTATGGCCGAGTGAACTATTTCAACAATCTTAGTCTTGTATGCTTCATTTTTGTTAGAATACTGGCCTTCATTTTTGTTTATGTAAGCCATCAAAATCCTTTAAGCTTATTGTGTGGAAAGGTTCACTAACTTGGTACATTTGATTGATGAATGACGGGAGAATTGCAAGACTAGTGCCCAGTAAATTCCCTACATTTTCATTTACCTTTCCCTTCTCTAGGTATTGAAATTGATCTTTCGAAATGTTGAGCTCAAGAGTGTGGCACTTTGAAGGTGTTAGACTGGTTTGCTCATCTTAGGTGGTCTGCTTGTTCTCTAGTAATAATGGATTAGCAAGAGAGGCATTGGCCTAATTTGGATTGTAATTATATTATATATCATTAGCTTAAATGTTTTATTTTTGAAATGCTTGTTAGACTAGCATTTCTCTCGTTTGAGTCTCGAAATGATGGCAAGTTTGAAAAAAAAAAATCCCTCCCAAATAGTAATTCGTTCGGTTCACATCTTGCTTTTAACACCAAATGAATCAGATGAAACGTACATGTAATCCAAACTGGCCCATACTCTCTCTTCGATCAGCATTGATGGTCTGACTGACTTGTTAAATAATGATTTTAGGAGAACCTCTCTCTAATCTTTCTTAGAATTTTCTTTTTCTCACTTGTAATACAAAAAAAAAAAGGAATAAGAGGGGAAAAATGATTCATGGCTTGATCTCAAGTAGAACTAAGAACCTGAACTAGTCATTAAAATCTGAGATATGGAAGGGAGTTAAATTACCATCATTAAAATCTGAGACTTTGGAGGGGAATACTTACAATACATATATTTGATAAATCAACCTTTCAAGTAGCCCGTCTAGCTCAACTGGAAGAGCGCAAAGGCTCATAACCTTGTGGTTGTGGGTTCGAACCCCACGATGGGCGTTTTATTTTTTGTTACAATTTTTTCCCCCTCTATTTTTTATAGAAAAAAGAGCGGTGTCAGCGTCTATCTAACAGATGGAGCTATCTTATTTCCACAGTATATATGTAGTCCTAATCATCACGGTTATAGTTTATGATTTATAGACGGAGGAGGGGGCATGTGTCAGCCTTGAGACTGATGTGACAGTTTTCCATTGAATTCATGATAAGATCTAATATTTGCAAGAGCTGAAATTATTGGAGGATCGTCACGTTAGTCTCTAACGTCTCACCGCGTCAAACAGATGTCATGTTGCATCGGTCAGTTATGGATTTCTGGTTCTTCGGTCGACCTTGGATTCTATACAAATGCTGAAACTAATTGTTCCTTTTTGGACTCTTTCGGCTCCTATACAGAAAATATAATGACCGACAGTAGTGTTCAGTCGACCGAAATTGGTCGAAGAAACCAAAATTTTGACGAAATGTTAGTGATGCCATTTGCCTGCAAGACGAGCCCAATCTCGACTCAATTGGTCGAAGAATCCAAAATTTTGACGAAATGTTAGTGATGCCATTTGCCTGCAAGACGAGCCCAATCTCGACTCAATTGAGTCTCGTTGATCCTCCTTGATACTTCCCGATCTTCTTCTTCGACATACGAGCTACGCTTCCGGGATGACCTCCATGTATATGAGAATGTTACCATCCTAATAAATTTGTCCCTTTCCAACGAAAAATTATTGGGTGGTCCGGTCTCACCACGTGGCAATGGTGACTGTTGAGTCCAGCCACTAATTTTTTGACACTTGGCATAATCTATTATATCACTACATTTCTCTTATTTTCTAGGTCAATTTTGTAATATTTTTGAAAGAAAAAAAATCTATTTTTTTTCTAATTATATGCCAAGTGAAATTCTATATATTAAATTTTTTTTTTTTACAAATTTTTGAAATGTTTTATGTCAAATATTATGCCAAGTGTCAAAAAATTATTGGCCGGGCTCACCATTCACCATGTCCACGTGGTGAGACCGGACCATACAATAATTTTCCCTTTCCAACAAGGTGCCTCCATTCCAACGGCCTTCTTGCAAAATTCTAATTTCCTCCTCAGCAAAACCTTAGTAAGCATGTCTGTATGGACCCTTCTTTATAAGCCCACATCCTTTCCTCCAATACAAGCTCGTATGCTATGATACTAGGTCGCAATAAGCTTGGACGTGTTCTGCAACATCGTGTTCTTACGAAGGTGAATTACACTCTTACTGTAGCACAACAAAGTATACTGTTCCTGCTTCAGCCTCAGCTCCCTCAGGAGTTTTTTTTTCATCAACAATAACTCCTTGCACGTCTTCGTTGTTGTAATATATTTCGCTTCTGTCGTAGACAAACAATCTGCAAACCGCGACTATCACAATATTGCTCCCTTTGTGAATATCATTAATTAAATAGTTTGATGTCGATCTCCTGATGTTTACTTCTCCATCCATATCAACATCGGTGTATTCGAACAACTTCCGGGATTGTAGGGATACATGTTACCTGATCCGATCGCATGTGTAAGATTTGAACTTTCACAAATCATGGCACTTATTAAGATGCCTACCGTTGAAGCATAGGGCACCCTTTCTATCTAGTTCTATCATGTTTTATAATTAGGTTCTTAGCTACTTAGATAGATTGTGGCCATGCCTAGTAATAATGGATTAGCAAGAGAGGCATTGGCCTAATTTGGATTGTAATTATATTATATTTATTTAGCTTAAATGTTTTATTTTTGAAATGCTTGTTTGACTAGCATTTCTCTCGTTTGAGTCTCGAAATGATGGCAAGTTTGAAAGAAAAAAAATCCCTCCCAAATAGTATTCGTTCGGTTCACATCTTGCTTTTAACACCAAATGAATCAGATGAAACGTACATGTAATCCAAACTGGCCCATACTCTATCTTCTCTTTGATCAGCATTGATGGTCTGACTGACTTGTTACATAATGATTTTAGGAGAACATCTCTCTAATCTTTCTTAGAATTTTCTTTTTCTCACTTGTAATACAAAAAAAAAAAAAATGGAATAAGAGGGGAAAAAATGAGTCATGGCTTGGTCTCAAGTAGAATTAAGAACCTGAACTAATAGAGAGAATCCGTAGACTACAAAAATAAACTAGTCATTAAAATCTGAGATATGGAAGGGAGTTAAATTACCATCATTAAAATCTGAGACTTTGGAGGAGAATTCTTACAATACATATATTTGATAAATCTACCTTTCAAGTAGCCCGTCTAGCTCAACTGGGAGAGCGCAAAGGCTCATAACCTTGTGGTTGTGGGTTCGAACACCACGATGGGCGTTGTGTTTTTTGTTACAAAATTTTTTTTTCCCTCTCTACTTTTTATAGAAAAAAGAGCGGTGTCAGCGTCTATGACGGAGGAGGGGGCATGCGTCACCCTCGAGTGTCAGCTTTGAGACTGATGTGACTGTTTTTCATTGAATTCATGATGGGATCTAATATTTGCAAGAGTTCGATTCATTGGAGGATCATCACGTTAGTCTCAAACGTCTCACCGTGTCAAACAGATGTTATATTGCATCGGTCAGTTATGGATTTCTGTTTCTTCGGTCGACCTCGGGTTCTATACAAATGCTGAAACTAATTGTTCCTTTTTGGACTCTTTCGGCTCCTATACAGAAAATGTAATGACCGATAGTAGTGTTCAGTCGACCGAAATTGGTCGAAGAAACCAAAATTTTGACGAAATGTTAGTGATGCCATTTGCCTGCAAGACGAGCCCAATCTCGACTCAATTGAGTCTCGTTGATCCTCCTCGATACTTCCCGATCTTCTTCTTCGACATACGAGCTACGCTTCCGGGATAACCTCCATGTATATGAGAATGTTACCATCCTAATAAATTTGTCCCTTTCCAACAAAAAATTATTGGATGGTCCGGTCTCACCACGTGGTAATGATGACTGTTGAGTCCAACCACTAATTTTTTGACACTTGGTGTTAGATTATATTTGTAACTATTATAAATATGGCCTATAAGCCCAATCGTGTAGACACTATATATATTGTAATCAACTCCCATCAATGAAGACAAGGCATTATTATTTCTTACATGGTATCAGAGTCTCCAGAAAAATCCTAACCGCCATATTTCCCATCCTCCGAAATATTCCCCATCTTACGCGCCCGCTCCCGCGACGATCCCGCGCCCGGCCGCAGATCTGACGATCCCGCGCCCGATCGCGCCTGACCGTGCCTGACCGCGCCCGACCGCGCCTGACCGCGCCTGACCCCTCCACCGACCGTGCTTGACGCCGACGATCCTGCACCCGACCGCGCCCGACCGTGCCCGACCGCGCCTGACCCCGCTAACGACCGCGCCTGACGCCGCTTGTTTGGCCGACCGAAGCCTGATCGCGCCTGACCGCGCCAGACCGCGCCTGACCCCGCCACCGACCGCGCCTGACGTCGCTTGTTCGGCCGATCCGTCGGAGTAGTACAAAATTTTGTACACCCAACATCCGCGATCTCGTTCGGTCGATCCGTCGGAGTAGTACAAAATTTTGTACACCCGACATCCACGATGGCTGATGATACTGCATCCAGCTACTCCGTCGCAACTGACGGTGGCGGTGCACACAACCCAAATTATCCTAATCCGAAGGATCCATACTTTCTGAGTTCTGCTGATCAACCAGGAAATATCATTACTCCTATTATTTTTCGTGGACCGAACTATGCTGAGTGGTCTCGGTTGATACGTCTCTCTCTGATCTCTAGGCGAAAGATCACTTTTCTTGAAGGTACTAAAATCAAACATGTTAATGATGCTAGTAAATTGCTTGATTGGAGATGTGTGCAAGCGCTATTGGTTCAATGGATTCTTAATACCATTGACCCGTCTTTGAAAAAATCTTTGCCGTACTTTGAAGAGGTTTATCCATTATGGAACTTGTTGGAGAAAAGATTTGTCGTTAGTAATGGCACTCGAAAGCAACAAATTAAGGTGGCTTTGGCTGAGTGTAAACAACCGGCTTCGATGTCTGTGGAAACCTACTTTAAAAATTTACAGTCTTTGTGGGATGAACAAGCTGCTTATTTTCCATTGCCTACTTGTACCTGTGATGAACTTGCTGCAAAGCTACATGCTATGAGGGATGAAGACCACTTTCAGGACTTTATGTATGGGTTGAATGCTGAGTTGTATGGTCATACACGATCTAATCTTCTGGCTCAGGATCCGCAGCCAAGTTTAGATCGGACATACCAGGCAGTCCGTGAGGAGGAGGATATACGAAAATCTCAGGTCCAATCCGCTACTGAGGAGGTGTTGGCGCTGGCTATCAAGACTTCACCTCGTCTTTCTACTACTTCTAATAGTAGAACCTCAGATTCCAGGAACAAATCAGGTATGAACTGTACTCATTGCAAGAAAACAGGTCATGATGTTGCAACTTGCTTTGCCAAGATTGGCTATCCAGTGTGGTGGGAGACTCGTCCTCGGCGTGAGGGCGGACGTGGTGCTGGTGGTGGCAGAGGCCAGGCACCACAGTAGAGACGTGATGGGGGGCACGGTGCTGGTGGCGCAGGGATTGTTCATTATGTCGTCGCTGCTGGTCATGGTGTCCCTGCTAGTCTTGCTGGGAGTTCGGCAGATATGATGCATGGAGGGTATCCTTCGCCACTCTCAGGTGAACAATGACAGAAACTGATGAGCTTGCTGGGTAACGACAATCCTTCCAACCCTGGTTCTTCAAACTCTGATCGTCTGATGGGTAAGAATTCTTCTGTCACTTGGATATTCGATACTGGGGCTACTCTTCATGCGACAGGTTCTCGTGACTGTTTAGTTGATTGCTTTGAGGGCCCTGCCTGTCCTGTGATTTTGCCTGATGGGAGCACTATTGAGGCTGTTCTGAGAGGTAAAGTATTTTTGACTGCTTCATTGGTGTTGACGGATGTTCTTTATGTTCCGACATTGACTTGCAATTTGATCTCAGTCTCACAATTGATTGGTGCCAGAAATTGTGATATGTTATTTACTCCTGATTTGTGTTTTGTTCAGGACCGAAGTACGAGGATGGTGATTGGAGCAGGTGAACAAAGGGGTAGACTTTACTTCTTGGGGGAGGTTCCAGCTTCTTTGGCTTCGGTGATCCTGGCATGCAAAGAAAGTGATTCCGAGGTTTGGCATAGTAGAGGCATCCTTCAGATAAAGTAATGCAGAATTTACATTTTCTCTCTGGTAGTAGTGTGTTTTCTCATAGGGCTTGTGATATTTGTCATCAAGCTAAACAGACTCGTGATACTTTTCCTGATAGTAGTAGTCGTGCTTTGAGATGCTTTGAACTTATACACTGTGATCTGTGGGGACCATATCGTGTTCCGTCATCTAATGGGGCACGATATTTTTTTTACTTTGGTGGATGATTTTTCTAGAGCTGTTTGGGTTATTTTATTGAAGGATAAGTGTGCTATTTATTCTAGGTTTTTTAAATTTATTGCTATGGTGAAGCGTCAGTTTGGGGCTGATATACGTCGTGTGCGGAGTGACAATGGCACTGAATTTAATTGTTTACGAGATTATTTTTTATCTCAAGGTATATTGTTCCAAACATCCTGTGTTGGGACACCTCAACAGAATGGAAGGGTGGAAAGAAAATATCGACATATTTTAAATGTAGCCCGGGCATTGAGATTTCAGGGTTCTCTTTCTGTAGATTTTTGGGGGAAATGTGTTCTGGGTACATGTTATTTGATAAATAGAACACCTTCTAGTATCTTGCAGTTTAAGTCTCTTTATGAAGTTTTATATCGTTCGGCTCCTTCGTATGATCATATACGTATTTTTGGTTGTCTGTGCTATGCGTATGATTTGAAATCCTGAAATGATAAATTTGCTAGCAGAAGTAGAAAATGTATCTTTGTTGGGTATCCCCTTGATAAAAAGGGATGGAAACTGTATGATTTGGAGACTGGTGAATTTTTTGTGTCCCGTGATGTTACTTTTTATGAAAAAGAATTTCTTGGGTGTGGCTCTGCTAGTGAGATGTCTTCTGCGACACGTCATACATCTGTTGGAGTGCCGGGAGACGATATCGAGGTTTTTGGGATGGTGCCGGCTGCGGTTGCTGAGGCCGAAGTGGTTGCTGGCGGCTCGGCACCGAGTAGCGAGAATGCACAGGTAGCTACAGAAGTATTGACAAGAGAGTCTGCTGGGGGTGATACGGGTACTACTGATGATACAGAGGATACAGTGTTGCCAGAGGTGCTCGACGAGGTAGTATTGGAAAGAGAAATGAGAAAAAAATCACAGCCAGTACGATTACAGGATTTTGTGACGAATGCTGTTCGAAGTAAAAGTCCCCCCTTCACCACAGTTCATCTGTTCCCGTCACTTCGTCAGGTACTTCGTATCCTCTAACACAATTTCTAAGTTATGACATATTTACTGCTGGACACAGAGATTTTCTTGCAGCTATAACTGCAGGTGTTGAGCCTACTTTATATCGCCAGGCCTCGCGAGATTCAGGCTGGCGCGCGGCTATACAAACTGAAATACAGGCTCTGGAAGATAATGGGACATGGAGTCTTGTCGATTTGTCTCCTGGAAAGAGAGTATTGGAAAGTAGATGGGTGTACAAAATAAAGTACAACTCCGACGGCAGTGTTGAGCGCTTAAAGGCACGGGTGGTTGTGTTCGGTAATCATCAGGTTGAGGGGATCGATTATTCAGAGATATTTATCCCGGTAGCTAAGATGCCTACAGTTAGGGCGTTCTTGGCTGTTGCAGGTGTGAAAGGATGGACTTTGTACCAGATGGATGTGCACAATGCTTTTCTTCATGGAGATCTGACAGAAGAAGTGTATATGAAGTTGTCGCCAAGTTTTTCGCATAGTGAACCCAACAAAGTGTGTCGCCTGCGTAAGTCTCTATATGGATTGAAACAGGCACCACGTTGTTGGTTTGCTAAGCTTACTGCTTCCCTGATATCCTATGGATTTATTCAATCTCATTCCGATTATTCCCTTTTCTCTCTTTTAAAGGGAAGGTAGAGTAGCATGTTTTGATCTATGTGGATGATATGATTGTGTCTGGTAATGACTCAGGTGCTTTAGATGCTTTCAAAAAGTATCTTAGTTCTTGCTTTCACATGAAGGACCTTGGTGTGTTGAAGTACTTTCTTGGCATAGAGGTGGCTCGGAGTGCAGAAAGAATTTCCTTGTGTCAAAGGAAGTATGCTTTGGACATCATTTCAGAATGCGGCTTGATGGGGTCTCGACCTGCTGGCTTTTTCATGGAGCCCAATCACAAGCTGGCAGAATCGACTAGTCCAAAGATGGCGAATGCAGAGACTTATCGGAGGCTGGTTGGGAGGTTGATTTATCTATCATTTACTCGTCCTGACTTAGCCTATGCTGTGCATATCTTGTCTCAATTCTTACAGGAGCCTCGACAAGATCATTGGCATGCTGCTTTGAGAGTTGTCAGATATCTCAAACATGCACCAGGACAGGGTATTCTTTTGAAAGCTGATTGTGATCTCCGTCTTTCAGGTTAATGTGATTCCGATTGGGCCAGTTGTCCCTTGACTCGTCTCTCTGTTACAGAATGGTTGGTGTTTCTGGGGGGGTCTCTTATTTCTTGGAAGACCAAAAAGCAACCAACTGTTTTCCGATCTTCCGCTGAAGCTGAATACCGATCTCTCGCTGTGCTTGTTTGTGAGTTGAAATGGTTGAAAGAGTTATTGGTGTGTTTGGGCGTTTGCCAGGAGTCTGCTATGTCGGTGTATTGTGACAGTCAGTCAGCCCTGCACCTGGCTCAGAACCCGGTATTTCATGAGCAGTAAGCATATTGAGGTGGATTTACATTTTGTTCGCGATGCTATTAGAGATGGCACCGTAATAGCCTCGCATGTTCCTACTTCTACTCAACTGGCTGACATCATCACCAAGCCCCTTGGAAAGCATGTGTTTGATTCTTTCCTTCCCGAGTTGGACATTTGTGACTTGCATGCTCCAACTTGAGGGGGGTGTTAGATTATATTTGTAACTATTGTAAATATGGCCCATAAGCCCAATCGTGTAGACACTATATATATTGTAATCAGCCCCCATCAATGAAGACAATGCATTATTATTTCCTACACTTGGCATAATCTATTATATCACTACATTTCTCTTATTTTCTAGGTCAATTTTGTAATATTTTTGAAAGAAAAAAAATCTATTTTTTTCTAATTATATGCCAAGTGAATTTCTATATATTAATTTTTTTTTACAATTTTTTGAAATGTTTTATGCCAAATATTATGCCAAGTGTCAAAAAATTATTGGCCGGACTCACCATTCACCATGTCCACGTAGTGAGACCGGACCACACAATAATTTTCCCTTTCCAACAAGGTGGCTCCATTCCAACGGCCTTCTTGCAAAATTCTAATTTCCTCCTCAGCAAAACCTTAGTAAGCATGTCTGTATGGACCTTCTTTATAAGCCCACATCCTTTCCTCCAATACAAGCTCGTATGCAATGATACTAGGTCGCAATAAGCTTGGACGTGCTCTGCAACATCGTGTTCTTACCAAGGTGAATTACACTCTTACTGTAGCACAACAAAGTATACCGTTCCTGCTTCAGCCTCAGCTCCCTCAGAAGTTTTTTTTCATCAACAATAACTCCTTGCACGCCTTCGTTGTTGTAATATATTTCGCTTCTGTCGTAGACAAACAATCTGCAAACCGCGACTACCACAATATTGCTCCCTTTGTGAATATCATTAATTAAATAGTTTGATGTCGATCTCCTGATGTTTACTTCTCCAGCCATATGAACATCGGTGTATTCGAACAACTTCCGGGATTGTAGGGATGCATGTTACCTGATCCGATCGCATGTGTAATATTTGAACTTTCACAAATCATGGCACTCATTAAGATGCCTACCGTTGAAGCATAGGGCACCCTTTCTATACAAGATTTCTTCCCCCTCGGTCGATGGACTCTACTTGATGCTAAGCCTGAAATGAGCTGCAAGTAGCGTACTCATTTTATTTGACCAATTTATCCCGAACCTTTGAAGCACCTTCTTTATGTTCTTCTCCAAGTCATCGAGGACAAGGGGTGTGCCTTAAGATAATGCTTGAGCTTATACATGGCAAAGATCACGGGTTTTCTTGAGCTTGAGTGTTTTTCTGTCCCTGTACGCAATAGCAGAACTAAGGCAAAGGCTGGAGCCATTCATATATAATTTTTTGTTTTGTTAATATTTTGTGGGTTACTCCATGCTTAGTCCACCCTGATCTACTCCAGCTCATTCCAGTTCAGATTTTTGATTCCGCTCTTGCCTGTACGACTTAAGAAAATACTAGAACATTTTTCTTTCCCTCTTCTTTTGGGCCAAGAGAGCTCCCAAGGATCCCTCCAATGCGATGGTGTAGCCGACAACCTTTAATTTAGTTGAAATGAGAAGGGGATAGGCCGGCAAAATCATTCTAACAAGCCTAATCCCATTTGAATGTGACGTCCGACAACCACAACAATCTCTCGGTAGATTTCTATCACAAAAATAGTCTAGTTGCATCCAAATTCTTCATAGAGAAAGTCCATCCATATGCCACTATCCTGTTAGCATTTCGGCCCACCAAAATTGCCTACGATGAGCAATAAAATCACATGTCAAAGGTGTAGTGCCGCTAGTAGCCGTCCTTGTATATATTTATGTAGATAATTTAAGATTAAGAAGCAATTACTTTTCCCGACTTATTGTAACGAAGAAATGCCTACTGATAGTGAACAACTTGTTACTAAAAAAAATAGAATTAAGACCTAAGCGACTAGCTGACTTGCTTCCTAAGTTGGTAGCTCAAGTTTACCTTCACGAAACCTAACTAATTAGCTAGCGTTGCCTTCATCATACAAGTTTATATATATATATATATATATATATATATATATATATATATATTTTTATATATATATATATATATATATATATATATATATATATATATATATATATATATATATATATATATATATATATATATATATGGGTTCGGATTTGGAGCTTCCGCGGGCCCCCTGATTCGATGGTGCAGAGGGGGACGGGGCTTCGACGGGGCTCCCGTGGCGGGACTTCGGATCTGGAGGCCCCATGGGGGAGCCCCGCGGAAGTCCTGTCCGTCCCTCGACCGTTGGATCAAGCGGGCGTGCGCGCGGCCCCCCTGATTCGATGGAGCAGAGGGGGGACTCCTGAGACGAGACCCTCGATTCGAATTATATATATATATATATATATATATATATATATATATATATATATATATATATATGCAAATGGCCTCTAGCCTAGTGGTTAAGAGAGATGCATGCGGCCTAAGTGGTCGGGAGTTCGAGCCTCAGTGGAGGCGAGTTCGCCACAAGTACCCATTGCTTCAAAAAAATAAAAATAAAAATAATATATATATATATATATATATATATATATATATATATATATATATATATATATATATATATATATATATATATATGAGGGATCCGTATCCTGTCACGCCCCAGAACCAGAATACTGGAGAGCGGAGGAATGACTCAGCCAGCTACGTATTACGGATAGATGAATACCGTATAATACGATCAATGTTGTCTAACCAGACGAGGGGGTGCATACTACATGAAAGTCTTACTATGGTCACTTCATATCTATTGTCTCAATCATTCAAACAAGAAGCAAAAATAGAGAACATGTAAGATAAAGCAGTAAGGCGTCCCAAATGCTTAGTCAAAATGTTCTTGAGATCTGGCTTTACAAAACATAGCCAGATGGTATAGTAACATATACACAATTGTTATCAGCTGCAGTCTGACTTAATTACAATTATGTAAAAGTAAGTGAAAGACAATCCGACTAACATGTCGGTGCCAAACGGCTAAGTATGAAGTAAATAACAAAACGAGCGGTGAAGTAAGGAACCCACTCGAGTCCTCCTGCGATCATTCCCCTAGTATTGACCATCTTGGAGGTAGAAGTAAGCTGAATCCTCGAGGACTGGCTCTAAATCTGGCCATGCAAAACCAGAGAGGTTAGACCTCTAATAGCAAGTACCACAAGGAAGGACGATATGAAGGATTAAACCAGTAAGTAAGAGAATATAATAATAGATCTCTGCTTTCCACTATGATTCACATAACATCACGACACTTCGAACCAACCTCCCAACCAAACAAGGACATAAGTTGGCCCGTCATGTCCTGACATTCTGATCATCTCAGTTAGGCAACAGAGTAGGTACACTACACAAACAAATCATCTTGAACGGCCAATCAACTCCTACGGCTTACTATTGTGAGTCCCAAGTTATCCTGGAATTATGCCATAAAGATTCCTCAGTTCTTACTGTGTGCGAGCAAGGCTAGTCTATCCAGTCAATCAATTGCACCAATCATGTAATTAGACGAGTCCCAGCGGGACGCCCGCCGTTAATATACCATGTACAATAATAATATAAGCAGATACCGTTCCCTGCCCGTGTGACAGATTTACAGTATCTGTGGAAACCAGTCGGCCTGTCGGGCACTACTAGTCCCAAGAGGGCTGCCATGTAAGAACTCGGAAATCCATTCTCTCTATGCCATCATTATTATATTTGACTTAATAGTCTCTACGTTGAGTGAAGTTCTATGCCGTGGATCATGGTCATTCAAATGAGTAATTTCGTACGGGGTACGATATGCATAACTCTGCAACATTACCCGTGCGGTTAGGTTGTAGGTCTTACATAGCGTAATGCAACAATCAAACTAGCCACGGAATAATCATGCCTTGACCATAAAGTACACATGCTATTTTTGTAAGATAAATAATAACTAAATAAATAAATAATTAATTTGAAGCCTGCATGTGCCTGTATGCCAATATTCGGGATCAGCCAGTCGATTACAATAGTTCATTACATGAACGTGTCTCATTCATTCAATTCAATAAGACGACTAGCCAGTCTCTTAGTTCCAACTAGGAACGCATGATCAATTATTAGTCAATGTCACAATCATTATCAATGGTGACAAGGCATGAAAATCAATTAGTATTACATGGGGTCGAGTCTATAACTCCTCAGAGTTAAGTTCCAGTCATACTGGGTATCCATGGATCAATCAGGACACAAGGCGTATTCCACATAACAATCTGTATTAACAATATTAACATATCATGATTTTATCAAGTTCATGCCAAAAGGCGTAAGGATGTAATAGAAGAATTATCATGCCACCATTAAATGAATAAGTTAAAGAACAAATAGAAACACCCAGGTCAGGAAGTCACGCCAACAAGTCTATGCTAAGGCCAACAAGTCACGCCAAGTCTAGGCTAAGGCCAACAAGTCACGCCAAGTCTAGTAGGTAGGAGTGAGCGTGTAAACAACATGAGCGTGAAAAGTGGTTCACGTTGGCACGCACAGCGTGAGAGTGAAGGAAAATTCACGCACTCATAACATGAGCGTGAAAAGCGGGATAAGAAATTCACGCACGCACGCAGAAATGTGCGTGACTAAAAACTCACGAACGCAAAGATGTGCGTGACTAAAAATTTACGCACGCACGCAAAGATGTGAGCGTGACTGAAAATCCACGCACGCTCGTCAGGACGTGAGCGTGACTGAAAATTCACGCTAACACGTAAGGACGTGTGCGTGACTAAAAATTCACGCACGCTCGTCAAGACGTGAGCGTGACTGAAAATTCACGCTAACACGTAAGGACGTGTGCGTGACTAATAATTCATGCTGGCATGTAAGAACGTGAGCGTGACTAAAAACTCACGCCAACACGTAAAGACGTGTGCGTGACTCAAAATTCACGCACGCACGTAAGAACGTGAGCGTGACTGAACCTTCGTTCCAAGCCAGAAATGAAGTTCCCATGGTTCAGAATGGTGTGGAATGAGAAGCACTGCCACAAGAACCATCTTTTCCGAAAAGCACGCAAGGTTGGGAGATCAAAACCCATGAACAACCGAGAATACTGCTACTCAGATCTAGAAGAAACAAGCCAAAGAAATCAAAAATGCTAAGTAGTAAACTCTCTTAGGATCGTGAGAGGAAGAATAATGAACCATAAAAATGGTTCTCCAAGTGGAAGCAAGAAGCAAGATGTACTTGCCTGCTGTTGGTTGGTGGAAGAGAGTGGTGAGGAAGAAGAAGAAGTAATGGTGAAGGAGATGAGGAGAGAGAAGGGGATGGGGGCTTTAAATAGGAAGGGTGGTGGTAGGTGGGGTCTATTGGGTCGGGTTTATTCGGATCCAACCAAGGCAACCCGAAAGCAAAGCAGAGAGGTTAAAAGCAGAAAATAAAATACAGGAAATAAAATGCAGATAATTAATTAACATAAAATTAAAAGAATTTAAATACAGGATGATACATGATAAATATTAAATAAATATACATGAGTTGTACATGTATAAAAATACGCATTCTGGGAGCGGGGAGTGACATCTCTACCCACCTTAGAAAAATTCCGTCCTCGGAATTTTAAATCCAAGCAGGTAGAAATATCGGAGCTAAACTAATACAATCAATTCTAGTGAGCAAGCAATCATTTTTACCATATCAAAAGCAAGTACTATATATGTAAATTCATCATTCTACGATATCAAGTAGCTCTACCCATAAGGTGACAAGCATGAAGAATCAGGACAATCAAGGTATACAGAAAGAGATATACCTTGTGAGTCAAACATGTGTGGATACCGTAATCGGATATCATCCTCACGTTCCCACGTTGACTCTCCCAAGGAGTGATGACCCCAAGCAACACGGATAAGACTAATTGTTCGATTCTTAAGTATCTTCTCTCTTCGGTCCAAAATGGACACAGGCTATTCCTCGTAAGACAGGTTGGTACCAACAACCAGCTCAGAATGATCGAGGATATGGCTTGGGTCCGATACATACCTACGTAATTGAGATACATGAAATACGTCATGCACCTCTCGTAACGAAGGTGGGAGGGATAAACGATAAGCAATATCGCCTATCCGATTAAGGATAACAAATGGGCCCACGTACCGCGGACTCAATTTCCCGCGAACGCCAAATCTAATGACCCCACGAGTAGGTGAGATCCGCAAGAATACGTGGTCCCCAACAGAGAACTCTAACGGCCTACGATGCTGGTCCGCCAAATGACGATGCCGGTCCTGCGCAACTCGAAGTCGCTCTCTAACTCCCTTAACCACTTCAACCGTCTGAACAATCATTTTTGGGCCTAACATGTTTCTCTCTCCGATATCATCCCATGCAAGCGGTGACCTGCACTTCTTACCATATAGTGCTTCAAATGGCGCCATCTGGATACTGGCTTGATAACTATTGTTGTATGAGAACTCGACTAAGTGCAGGTGACTCTCCCAAGACCCTCTAAAATCTAGAGTGCAAGCTCGTAACATGTCTTCTAAAGTCTGAATCGTTCTTTCTGATTGCCCATCCGTCTGCGGATGGTAAGCCGTGCTAAATCTTAACTTGGTACCCAGACTATGATGTAAGCTTTTCCAGAAATATGATGTAAAGCGGGTATCTCGATCCGACACAATACTGACAGGGACTCCATGCTGCCTGACTATCTGTTGCATATACAACTCTGTCAACTTTTCTGTAGATTGCCCTACTCTGAAAGAAAGAAAGTGTGCTACCTTTGTAAGTCGGTCCACTATTACCCAAATAGCGTCCTTACCACTTGGTGATCTCGGTAAACCGGTCACAAAGTCCATTGTAATATGCTCCCATTTCTATTCCGGAATAGGAAGCGGTTGTAATAGCCCAGCTGGCCTCTGCTGTTCTGCCTTCACTTGTTGACATACCAAGCAACGGGAAACAAATCTAGCTATCTCCCTCTTCATCCCGTTCCACCAGAAATGCTGCTTGATATCTTGGTACATCTTGGTCCCTCCAGGATGAATAGAATACTGAGAACTGTGGGCTTCTGCCATAACCTCCTGTCTGATATCTCCACTAGGCACACATAGACGTGATCCAAACCTAAGTGTACCATCTTCATGAATTCTCATCTCCTTCCTGAGTCCTGACTCACACTCTGCCCTAAGCTTCTGAATCCTTGGGTCCTGTGCCTGAGCTGCCTTGATCCTGCCTACCAAGTCGGATTGAACTTGCAGACTTGTTAGAACTCCTATATCACTAGGAAGTATAACTTCGATGCCCATCTCCTGAAGGTCTTCTAAGATATGCCTCTGTGTTGTCAACATAAACGCGCCACCCCTCCTGCTGAGAGCGTCTGCTACTACATTAGACTTGCCTGGATGATACTGAAGCTCCACGTCATAATCCTTAATCAACTCCAACCATCTTCTCTGCCTCATGTTTAGTTCCTTCTGAGTAAAGATGTACTTCAGACTTTTATGGTCTGTGTACATGTCCACTCGGTCACCATATAAGTAATGCCGCTATAGCTTCAGAGCAAACACTACTGCCGCTAACTCCAAATCATGAGTTGGATAATTCTTCTCGTGGTCCCGAAGCTGTCTAGATGCATATGCTATCACCTTCCCATGTTGCATAAGGACACATCCAAGTTCTTTACCTGACGCATCACAATATACTGTAAAATCTTCGGGTCCAACTGGCAATGTAAGAATAGGTGCTGATATCAATTTCTGCTTCAAAGTCTCGAATGATGCCTGACATTCTGCCGACCAAACGAATGTTACATCCTTCCGGGTCAAGCGGGTCATGGGTGCTGAAAGCCTTGCAAAGTCTGACACAAACCTTCTGTAATATCCTGTCAATCCCAAAAAACTCTGCACATCTGCTACGGTCTTGGGTACTGGCCAACTTTCTACTGCTTCTATCTTCTTGGGATCTATTGCTACTCCAGCTCCTGATATGATGTGACCCAAAAATGAAATGTGATCCGACCAAAACTCACACTTGCTGAGCTTGGCATGCAACTGGTTCTCTCTCAGAACCTGTAACACTTTCCTGAGGTGGTCTTCATGCTCCACTTTACTAGCAGAGTATACGAGAATGTCGTTAAGAAACACAACGACAAACTGGTCTAAGTATGGCATAAATATGCGATTCATCAAATCCATGAATATTGCTGGAGCATTGGTCAAACCAAACGGCATTACTAAGAATTCATAATGCCCATACTTCGACCTGAATGCTGTCTTGGGAATATCCTCCTTCCGAACCCTCACCTAATGGTACCCTGAACGAAGATCTATCTTGGAGAAAACTATAGCCTTGCTCAACTGATCAAATAAGTCGTCGATCCTGGGTAATGGGTATTTGTTCTTCACTGTTGCCGCGTTAAGCTTCCTGTAGTCAATGCACAATCTGGATGACCCATCCTTCTTTCCTACAAGTACCACTGGTGCTGCCCATGGTGACACGCTAGCTTGGATGAACTTCTTCTCCTTCAGTTCCTCTATATGCTGATATACCTTGGCCTGCTCTGAATCCGCCATTCTGTAAACTCGATCTGATATCGGTTTAGTTTCTGGTGCCAATTCTATACTGAACTCAATATCCCTAACCGGTGGTAGACCTGGGAGTTCTTCAGGAAATACGTCTAGAAATTCTTCAACTACCTTCGGAATCTGAACTTCTTCCATTGCCGTTACTACTCCCTGCTCTTGCTGAGTTGCCCCTGATCTGACTAAGGTGAACTGCTTCATGCCTGGAATATCAAAAGATACACTCCTTCTACGACAATCTATTGTCGTATGACTGTCTTTCAGCCAGTCCATGCCTAAGATAACGTCGAAATTTCTAACAGGAAATTCTATCAACCGGGCGGGTAAGGAATGCCCGCAAACTACAACGCTACATGCTAAAATAACTCTACTAACTCCTACGAGCCCATTACCAGTGAGTATATTCAACCTCCCTGGCAATGCCTCGAACTCCATTCCTAGTCGTGTCGTAAATTGTGCAGATATAAATGAATGGGATGCTCCCGAATCAAACAATACTACTGCGAGATATGAGGCGACGAGAATGTTACCTGCCACAACATCTCCCGATGCCAATGCCTCCTCCAAGAACAGAGTGAATACTTGCCCTCGACCTCCTTGCTGGTTTCCATGCTGCGGCCTAGCCTGATGCTGTTGCTGGCCCCTTCCTTGATGATGCTGGGGTGGTCTATGCTGGTGTTGCTGCATCGGCGGCCCCTGCTGTCGAAACATCTGAGCCTGCGGCATTAACGGACGCTGTACCAACGGCCTTACTGCCACCGCTGGTCCTCGATACTGGCCTGCCCCTGGTGCTGGCAGAGCAGAAAACTGCTGCCCTGGTCCTCCTGACCTCCAATTCATGGGACATGTGGTAACCCGATGGTCTGGATTTTCACATATCAGACACAGTCCATTCAATGTCCGACACACATCTCTAGTGTGCCCCATCTTCCCACAATAAGTGCAGCCCGCCAGGGGTTGCTGGTTCTTCCTCTGTTGTTGTTGCTGCTGTCTTGGTGGTGGTGCTGGTCCTCGTATTGCCACATCGTGGATACGAATGCCAGTGGATGGTGCTGTTGTTCGGGGCGCTGCTCCCCCTCCTCCTTCAATCTGACTGTGGGATCTCTTCTGACCCCTAGTCCTTGTCGCAAGCCTCTGAATGGTGATCTCATGCCTTCGAGTTGCCGTCAATATCTCATCAAAAGTCTGGTAATTGTGCCCCTCTATCAATTGCAAGAGTTGAAGATGAAACCCTTGCTGAAACCTCATAGCCCTCTGGCGCTCCGTCGCTACCATCTCTGGGGCAAACCTACTCAATCTGCAGAACTCCGCTGCGTAAGCATCTACCGTCTTGCCGGCCTGCCTGAGGTTGATAAACTTCTGTTGTAGCTCAAACTGCACCACAACTCTATAGTACTTGGTCTTGAATCTTGTAGTAAAATCGTCCCAAGCCACAGGACGTCTGATGCCCACTTCCTCTGATTCCCACCAATCACGTGCGAGATCCTGAAGTAACAACTTCACTAGATCCACACGTTCTTCTGCCGGTACCTTAGCTGCCGTCAGAATAGCCTCCATATCCTTAAGCCATGCATCTGCTGAGATGGCATCCTCCGTGCCCTCGAAACGGCGGGGGTTGTACTTGTAAAACCTGGCTGATGCTCCTGAATCAGTCCTCACTCCTCTTTCCAAAGCCGTCTGCAATCTTTGGTTGAGCAACACATTCTGCTCTTGTAGTTGAGTGTGCATGCGCTGCTGGGCCAACATCTGATGTTGCTGAGTAGCCATCATTCCTCTCATAATCTCCAGAAGGGCTGGTGTGTCCACTTGGGTAGGTGGAACTGTTGGTGGTGGTGGAACATCCGGATACTGCGATCCAGCTGCTGCTTCCACTATCACTTCTTCTTGGGTAGCCTCCTGAGGTGAGACTGGCCCTTGCTGCTGACCAACCTGGTCATGTTGCCCATATTGCTCTTGTTGTTGTCCAGCTTTGACCGATGCGGACGAAGTGCCCCTAAGAAAAGGGATAAGAGAACAATCAAACAATCGGACATGAAGGATCAATAAAGTCAAAGGATATCGGAATGTCAAGCAAGGGTTGAGAATAACGAATCATGAGATCAAGGGGGGAACACGTGTGATTGAGACATCCTATAAATCAAAATACCCCACAAGTCTGAAATCAGACCTGCATGGGCCACCACTAAAACCTTGTCACGCCCCAGAACCAGAATACTGGAGAGCGGGGGAATGACTCAGCCAGCTACGTATTACGGATAGATGAATACCGTATAATACGATCAATGCTGTCTAACCAGACGAGGGGGTGCATACTATATGAAAGTCTTACTATGGTCACTTCACATCTATTGTCTCAATCATTCAAACAAGAAGCAAAAATAGAGAACATGTAAGATAAAACAGTAAGGCGTCCCAAACGCTTAGTCAAAATGTTCTTGAGATCTGGCTTTACAAAACATAGCCAGATGGTATAGTAACATATACACAATTGTTATCAGCTGCAGTCTGACTTAATTACAATTATGTAAAAGTAAGTGCAAGACAATCCGACTAACATGTCGGTGCCAAACGGCTAAGTATGAAGTAAATAACAAAACGAGCGGTGAAGTAAGGAACCCACTCGAGTCCTACTGCGATCATTCCCCTAGTATTGACCATCTTAGAGGTAGAAGTAAGCTGAATCCTCGAGGACTGGCTCTAAATCTGGCCATGCAAAACCAGAGAGGTTAGACCTCTAATAGCAAGTACCACAAGGAAGGACGATATGAAGGATTAAACCAGTAAGTAAGAGAATATAATAATAGATCTCTGCTTTCCACTAGGATTCACATAACATCACGATACTTCGAACCAACCTCCCAACCAAACAAGGACAGAAGTTGGCCCGTCATGTCCTGACATTCTGATCATCTCAGTTAGGCAACAGAGTAGGTACAGTACACAAATAAATCATCTTGAACGGCCAATCAACTCCTACGGCTTGCTATTGTGAGTCCCAAGTTATCCTGGAATTATGCCATAAAGATTCCTCAGTTCTTACTATGTGCGAGCAAGGCTAGTCTATCCAGTCAATCAATTGCGCCAATCATGTAATTAGACGAGTCCCAGCGGGACGCTCGTCGTTAATATACCATGTACAATAATAATATAAGCAGATATCGTTCCCTGTCCGTGTGACAGATTTACAGTATCTGTGGGAACCAGCCGGCCTGTCGGGCACTACTAGTCCCAAGAGGGATGTCATGTAAGAACTCGAGAATCCATTCTCTCCATGTCATCATTATTTTATTTGACTTAATAGTCTCTACGTTGAGTGAAGTTCCATGCCGTAGATCATGGTCATTCAAATGAGTACTTTTGTACGGGGTACGATATGCACAACTCTGCAACGTTACCCGTGCGGTTAGGTTGTAGGTCTTACATAGCGTAATGCAACAATCAAACTAGCCACGGAATAATCATGCCTTGACCATAAAGTACACATGCTATTTTTGTAAGATAAATAATAACTAAATAAATAAATAATTAATTTGAAGCCTGCATGTGCCTGTATGCCAATATTCGGGATCAGCCAGTCGATTATAATAGTTCATTACATGAACGTGTCTCATTCATTCAATTCAATAAGACGACTAGCCAGTCTCTTAGTTCCAACTAGGAACGCATGATCAATTATTAGTCAATGTCACAATCATTATCAATGGTGACAAGGCATGAAAATCAATTAGTATTACATGGGGTCGAGTCTATAACTCCTCAGAGTTAAGTTCCAGTCATATTGGGTATCCATGGATCAATCAGGACACAAGACGTATTTCACATAACAATCTGTATTAACAATATTAACATATCATGATTTTATCAAGTTCATGCCAAAAGGCGTAAGGATGTAATAGAAGAATTATCATGCCACCATTAAATGAATAAGTTAAAGAACAAATAGAAACACCCAGGTCAGGAAGTCACGCCAACAAGTCTATGCTAAGGCCAACAAGTCACGCCAAGTCTAGGCTAAGGCCAACAAGTCACGCCAAGTCTAGTAGGTAGGAGTGAGCGTGTAAACAGCGTGAGCTGAAAAGTGGTTCACGTTGGCACGCACAGCGTGAGTGTGACGGGAAATTCACGCACTCATAACATGAGCGTGAAAAGCGGGATAAGAAATTCACGCACGCACGCAGAAATGTGCGTGACTAAAAACTCACGCACGCAAAGATGTGCGTGACTAAAAATTTATGCACGCACGCAAAGATGTGAGCGTGACTGAAAATCCACGCACGCTCGTCAAGACGTGAGCGTGACTGAAAATTCACGCTAACACGTAAGGACGTGTGCGTGACTAAAAATTCACGCACGCTCGTCAAGACGTGAGCGTGACTGAAAATTCACGCTAACACGTAAGGACGTGTGCGTGACTAATAATTCACGCTGGCACGTAAGAACGTGAGCGTGACTAAAAACTCACGCCAACAAGTAAAGACGTGTGCGTGACTCAAAATTCACGCACGCACGTAAGAACGTGAGCGTGACTGAACCTTCGTTCCAAGCCAGAATTGAAGTTCCCATGGTTCAGAATGGTGTGGAATGAGAAGCTCTGCCACAAGAACCATCTTTTTCGAAAAGCACGCAAGGTTGGGAGATCAAAACCCATGAACAACCGAGAATACTGCTACTCAGATCTAGAAGAAACAAGCCAAAGAAATCAAAAATGTTAAGTAGTAAACTCTCTCAGGATCGTGAGAGGAAGAATAATGAACCATAAAAATGGTTCTCCAAGTGGAAGCAAGAAGCAAGATGTACTTGCTTGCTATTGGTTGGTGGAAGAGAGTGGTGAGGAAGAAGAAGAAGTAATGGTGAAGGAGAGTTTATGAGGAGAGAGAAGGGGATGGGGGCTTTAAATAGGAAGGGTGGTGGTAGGTGGAGTCTATTGGGTCGGGTTTATTCGGATCCAACCAAGGCAACCCGAAAGCAATGCAGAGAGGTTAAAAGCAGAAAATAAAATGCAGGAATAAAATTGCAGGAAATAAAATGCAGATAATTAATTAACATAAAATTAAAAGAATTTAAATACAGGATGATACATGATAAATATTAAATAAATATACATGAGTTTTACATGTATAAAAATACGTATTCTGGGAGCGGGGAGTGACACATCCACTCACTTTTTGTATCGCCAAGCATCCCCATGTTACCATCCGTTGGATCTTGTTTAAGTTATCTAATCTTAACCGTTAAATTGAACCATTCAAATCAATGGTTAAGATTAGATGACTTAAACAAGATCCAACGGATGTTAATATGGGGATGCTTGGGGATACAAAAAATTGGGGATGTGGATCCTTCCTCATATATATATATATATATATATATATATATATATATATATATATATATATATATATATATATATTTATAGGAAGGATCAAAATTCCTATACTTTTTGCATCCCCAAACATCCTCCCTCACTACCAAAATATGTCACATTAGCGACGCCAGGTAACGTCGCTAAACATCAGAAAATCAACGGTTAAGATATTTAGATGACTTAAAGCACCATCCAACGGTGTAAATAGGAGGGATGTTTTGTCACGTTCCGACTCGCCAAATCGGTCGTACTCGCCTTGACTTGAGATAAAATCGATTCCCACGAGTCGGAACATGATGTCGTACAAGTCTTTATTGGACTTATACAAGGCAAAAACATGCACTTGAAAATTCTTTTGAGACGACGAGTTGAAAATAAACAGTGCAGAGAGTTGAAGACGCATAATATGAAAAAATTTAGCTTTTCATTCATAAAACTTGCAAAGCATCTGCAAGGTCATTTTTACATTACATATGCTGTTGCGGCTACATCTTTGGAAACACAAAAGAAAAACTCACGACAAGCTGCCATAAAATAATTATTGTCGTTTCATACATTCATGTCCCTTTATACATTTGAACAAAAGCCTTCGATCTGAATTGGACTTCAAAATACTTCAAAATAGGAGAGCTTTGGGCCACCTTCCATTCTTCAGCTTCAGTCTAGTCTCGAGCTCCCGCAGCCCGCTCGTCACTTGGGGAGTTGGGGGTTAGCACACTTGCTAGTGGATGGGACGAACCCACTCGTCTAAACCGACACTGCTTATAAGGATTCTAGCATACGAAGTGAATTTTCTATTTAGAACTATATGATTTGCAGTTCATATCGAATGCATATTTTAAACAATAAACAACATAACCAATATCAACTTATCTTACCACGACCGTGCTCCTTTCCTGCACAAAATAGATATAATACTTACCACCTGCATAAGACAATAGGTGAGCATGTAATCTATCGTATATGCGATCATTCGTAATATCGACACCATGAAGTACGATTACGTAGCATTGCGACGCGCCCTACCAGTCCAGGTTGCGAGCCTAACTGGAGGTCTCGCAATGCCTCGCACCGAAGCACGATTCCATAACTTTCTCTTAGGCTGATTCGGTCCCAGCACCCCGGATACCGTTTCGAGGAAAGCTTACCTTGTGCCCATGACCATGCGAATATATGAACAGTTTAATATGTGTAAAGTAAATTGCATAGCGCATACATTATTAAACCACATAATCATTTCTACTCGTGCAAGAGTTCTTTTCTTCAAGCCGTACGTTCTGATTTAGCATCCGTAGGCATCAATTTTCTGAATCGTAATATACTGCAACCCATGTTTCTTCATTATGTTTTGCAGAACATGAATAAATTCTCTTTCCTAGAACTTTATTTTTTCTCTTTTTGGTGTGAAACTTATAAATTCGAAGTTAAATTCTCTAAGTTGATATAATTATTCCAAATTCTTGATCTTAGTAGCAAAGCATACATCCAGTTAGCATCATCGATTTGAACGTTGAACTTTAAGAATTTGTTGGCGGGTAGGAGTAGAAAAGAAGGGGCCGAAGAACCACCCACCTAGAGATATTGCACCGAGAGTAGGAGATTGCTTCGTGGCGGTCAAGCGTCAATTACACAAACTCCTGCAATGGCACGAGCATCGAATTAGAATCCCTCCTTTAATCATTCCTTCGAAATTTCCAAAGACGTATTCAAAAATCGACGCGAAAGCACACTTATCAAACCCAAGCAACAATTCATTCAGAAGGCCAAGAAAACCAACAAAACCAACAGCAGATCGGTTGCGTCGCTCTCTTTAGAGTTCATTCGCCAAGACACAGTCTACTGCATCTAGGACTTATTCCAGCAGTAGTCGATCCATTAGTTGGAATTGTACTCATATCATTCGTCCAAATCGATTTTATTGATGCCATGACTTTCGTATACCAAACTTGTCGCTGAGTCAGACTAGCCATCTATGTTTCCGACCATGTCTGACTTGCTACGAGCCTATTACATAGTGTTTCGTCCCAACGGAAGCGGGAAACTACATGTTTGGGGATGTAAAAAGTGTGGAAATCTTGATCCTTTTCCACCGGAAATTGATGTTCTGACCACTCGGACCGTATGCCTCTCTCTTAACCACTACGCTAGAGGTCATTTGCTATATATATATATATATATATATATATATATATATATATATATATATAGAGAGAGAGAGAGAGAGAGAGAGAGAGAGAGAGAGAGAGAATCATTTTCATAACCTTAGTCGAAATCGCAACCTTAAGATTGCTGCTCCTTATCCGATAAAACCAAGGCAACAGGATCAACATCTGCGAGATTTGGGACCCTAACACAACACATGGGCGTCTGGATTCTGGTCTGCCCACAATCTTGTCACAAACATCAAATTGGCTTCTGGACAGCCACAAAAAAGGAGTTTGAGCTTAGCCTTTGGCAGCAGCAAGGAAACACACCACAGCATTTGATGACAATCTAATAAAGGGGATTCTTTCCAACCCCTCCACCACTCTGACCTTACATTCTCAACTGATGCTGTGTCCCTCGGAACCCTCCTTTTACCTATACTTAGAAAAGAAAAGAAGCCCAAATGGCATAAACATAAAACTTTGAAAGATGCCTCTAGTCTTAACCTTATCCAAACAAAGTTTTATTTACATCCGGTTGCGTGCAGTTTACGTTAACTTTTTCTATATTTCATGTTTATTACACAATTTTTTTTTTTTAAATAATTACGCGGGCATTTCCTGTGTACATTTTATATAAGGGGTTATTACACTAATCATCCTTACTTTCAAAATAAAACATAAAACATAGAAGAGGTTCATCTAATTATTTTTAAAATTATAAGGGATGTCCTTGTAATACCCATGAAACATAATGTAGTTAGTGTATTTTTTTCTACTTCGTTGTGTCGTTCATCCAAATAGAAAATGCAAATGGAGTCGGATCCGACGAAGCTGGGACCTTTTGTACTCAACTTGGGTCGGATTTGGCAGCTACTAAAACATATACAAAACTAAGCTCCTAAATATGAATCGGAACCAAAGGTAAAGGCAATAACCTATCTCATCTGATCAATTTTTTCCTAGGATTTAATACATTGATAAATGTGTATTTTATACGAATATATTTATCAATACACATTTCATTTAAAATGTTGAGATAAACATTTCTTAAGACTTCAAGGCGGAAGCGATGGAAGCCAATGTAGAAACTGATATTTTTTTTTTTTACTCCCACCGAAGGAATAATTTGCTTTTTCCTGTATTCGCATTCCGAACCATCCAGCCAATAACGCTATGTCTCCATCTACTGATCACTAGAGACAGAACAATAAACTGATATTGAGACAGAAACAGAGGCTGAGGTTTCAACTTCCCACCAGAATTGGACCCGGATCCAATAGTTATGGCCATTCATTTGTGCTGCTAGCTCTTGTCTAGAGTTCAACCAAACCTTGTTGTCCCCAGTCTCCATTATGGAAAAGAGCAGAGGTTCCTTCTCAACTGATGCTTTCCTTATCTAAGCAAGTGGGCATTGGGAATGGAGCTTTGGAATCAGAATTCTTCTTGCCATGGTTAATAAGCAGCTTTAATAAGTAGCTTCCTGCAGTTACATAGCCCTGGCAATGCAAACTACATTGCTTGTCCACAGCTCTCAAAAGTTACCTGCAGAAATTCCTTTGTCAATTTACTGACCTCTTCCTGAGCAAATGATTTGTAGTCACTTAACATACATGCCATATATATATTTTTGTCCAATGATGAGCTTAGAATTGTTGCAGGCTCTTTGGCCTTTTGTTTTTTGTCACTGTGGAAAGCTGTTTTTGATGTTCTGTTCATTTTTTTTTTCTAAAGGAATATTTGGGGGCTTTGCAGTTATACTCAACCAACAAGTAGAAAATCTCATTCCTTGTCCATAAGCTCTCTATGGTAAATGGCGAAATTCTCTCATAAATTTACTGATCCTAATACTTAAAAATGACCTGTATTCTCTTACATTGTTAATTTCATGTCTTCTTGGCAATTTTTTTTCCCTTTCTATGATGGAATTGAACTATGAATGAACTATTTTGGTAAATGTGAAAAGAGAGAACAAAAATCCTAGAGGAACTCATGAGTTCTTAATTTTTAAAACTCGGCCATAAAAAGCCGTTTGATCACATGTTTGATCCCTTGATTTTTTTTCAAAGGCTAAAGAAACAGATTTTGTTGGGAACACGGTGTGATGCAAAGCGGAGTTGGTCCATGAGGTGTGATATTGGATTGAGTCCTTATACCTTAAAAGGAAATTCCCATATAAGATCTGAACTGCAATTTCAATTATTTACACCTCACGATCTCACCTCCTATCCGATATAGGACTAAATTATCAACTCTATTGTCGTCCCGTTTGAACGTTCAACCGGAAATGAGATACAATCCAACAGATTTGTTATAATTTGCATTTGATATTGATCCAACTATATATGAGCTTCTTCGCATATCTGCAGGCGCCTGCGTGTTATAATTGGCTCATTCTGATCTGTGGCATTTCTTCCTTTCTGAAGATGGAATTTGCACCATCCTTTTCATATGATCACAGAAGATAGATACTTAATATACGCTTAGCTAGAGAAATTAAAAATGTTAGTCACTATGAAATGAATTGGCGAGAGAATCTGTGTGTACTAAAGTGGAAGACAACTGGAACTACCGAAACCAAAGATGCTCATACTCTTCTTCCTCACAAACATCAAACTAACTGATCTTCATCGACTTAGTGCTCAATTACTACAAAAATATATTCCTAGGAGAATTAGTGCTCATCATGATAAGAAGATTAGGAATAATTCTCCAATGGGGACCATTATATTGTTGCATGTCAATGAGTTTAAAACATTAAGACGATGGTGATTTGGTCCACGACACTCATCTGAACTTTGCCGAAACTGGCCATCTTTACTCTAATCGAGCGATCGAAGAGGGGACGTGGGGTTCTTTCGATGGATCTTTCCATGGTGCTTAATTATGCGCTTAATTAGGGAATCTAATGAAATTCTCACAGGCTGAGATCTTTCTAATTCTAATCACCCAATCACTGTCCCTTAACTACTTCTGATAAAGACTTCAGTCATTATTTTGCGGCAGGCATCCAATTCTTGGCTTCATATTGATGGTACAAGTGTGTTAGCTTAGCTTAAGTTGTACTTGTTTTTTTTTTCCTGGCTTATTTGCAATTTTATACCTTCAACTATCTCTGTTTTTTCAACTTCGTACTCTAAACTTTTTTACTCGACAAGTTGATACCCTATAATTTTTTTTGCTCTTTCTCTCTTTGCCCCCATGGCTGTCACCTCCTCCCGCCGCACCCTACCCTCTGGCTGCCCCCTTCTCTCCCCCCACCCTTCTGCGTCCCCCTCCTCCCGTCACCTGTCCCCTCCCGTCGTTGATGTTGTCGCTGCCTATCCCTCCCGTTGCGGGCTGTCGCTGCCATCGTCGATATCGGACAGAGGGAGTAGGAGAGAGAGAAAGGGGGGGCAGACGTATTTTCGAATTTGTTTAAGATACGAAGTTAAAAATATTCAATACTCGATTGACTAGGGCTGCAAACGAGCCAAGTCGAGCCAAGCTTTTGTAAGCTTGAGCTTGGCTTGACTAGAATTAATCAACTCGAGCTCGAGCTTGATATAAGTTTTTTATTTTAGAGCTTGAGCTTGGCTCGAGCTTGTTTATATTAAGCTTGAGCTTAGCTTGGTTTGAGCTCGAGCTTGAGTTGATAAGCAAGTTTGATAAACAAGTCCGATAAACTCAAAATTAAGCTCGCTCAACTTTATTTCAAGCTCATTAAGCTTGATTTCAAGCTAGTTATGTTTGAATTCAAGTACATATAATATTAACATTTTATTTATGAAAATTTAATTAAAAAAGTTCTTTAAAATCAGTTATTAAGGACACATAAAGATATAATGTACACAACCATATTGTTATACAAATATATATAAAATTAGAATTCAACAAAGAACAAACGAGCTTCTAAACAAGCTCTTAAACGAGCTCCTAAATTTGCTTCTAAACGAGCCAGCTCGCAAGCTCATAAACGAGCCAGCTCGCAAGCTCAAACGAGCCGGGTACTTCTAAGCTTGAGCTTGACTCATTTATTACACGAGCTCAAAAATAAAACTTGAGCTCAACTTATTTACTAAAAGAACCGAGCTCAAACAAGTTTTTATTGAGCCAAATTTCGAGCAACTTGCGAACGGCTTCGCTCATTTGCAGCCGTACGATGATATCAATTGTTGAGTAAAAAAGTTTATAGTATCAAGCTGAAAAGCATGAAAAAAATAAAGACATCAAGTTAAAAATAAGTTTTTCTTTTCTTTTCTTTTCTTTCTTCTTTTGCGTTTTAGCACTAGTTTTGAATTTTTATTCACCACATGAAGTGGGGTTCCCTAGCTTGTAGGGGTGAGTATTCGGTTTATTCGATTCCAACCGAACCGAATAACCGAAAACCGAATTCGACCGAAACCGAATAAGCAAAACCGAAACCTAATCGAATTGGTCAATAACCGAACCGAACCGAATTAATTCGGTTCGATTTTCGGTTTATTCGGTTTCTTGGATTTTTTTGTATTTTTTTATTAATATATATAATAACTAAATATACCTAGATATATTTATTATATACCTCTATTTATAAATTAAATTTTTTTATTCGGTTTTCGGTTTTGGACCGAAACCGAAACCCAAAATCGAAACCGAATAAGAAAATTTAGTATTTTTAAAACCGAAACCGAACCGATTTTTTTCAAAACCGATCTAAATCTCTTATTCGGTTCGGTTCGATTAGTTTAGGATTAAGAACCGAATAATGCTCACCCCTACTAGCTTGTGATGTGGTAATGTGTGGAGCTAAATAAAAGCGGCGGATATATTAGAATCTGCAGGAGCCAAGTTTGTTGGAATCGGTCGAATGTTCGACTCCATTCCCATAGAAAAATCAATGGCAATCCCTTGAGTATCTTAATTGTTTGACAGTAGTCATTTGAGTTAGTGATGGCATCTTATGCCAATGAATTTTCTTCTTCTCTTGTTTACTTTATGCGATTTTTTTTTTTATTTTTTTTTATGGAAGAGACAAAATAAAGAAAGACAATTTTTTGTGCTTGCTTTTGGTTAGGTGAGTGACATTGCTTAATTATGTTCCCCTGCCATTTTTATTTTAAACTTTCTGAGAGAGATGGAAATTGGCAGAGTTGCTCAAAGACAACCAAGCAAACCAACCAATTTTATAGAAAGAAAAAAAATGTAACTTAGTTCCTTGTTTTAAAATATAAGAATGACATCCATGTCCAAAATTTCGGAGTTTATGCAATTCAGAAACTTTCCAAAGAGCCATAGGTGGAAGTGTGAAGTCATGAACATTTTATATGGAATTATACACAAGAAATTTGTCAAGCCAATCCAAGTCTCGACTCCTAAGGCTAACTCAACATCAGGAGTGCTATAAATGATAGTTCTTTAACTTTTATAGACTAAGCTTTCATTAAAGTTACGGACTATTCTAAATTGAAATCGGAAATAATTTCTTAAATGAGCATCTTACCTTCGAAAGGAAAGACTTTTTCACAGAAAGAGAGATTCCATCACCGAAAATGTCCTCATTGAGGGAGTAAGTTGTGACAATAAGGTCTCAGTCAACTACGAGCAACTCGCACTAGCCGTAACAGCAACAGGAGTTTGATTCCTCATCCGCTTCCTAGTCGGAAAAGAAGGCGAGCGGAGTGAGGTCGAGCCAGGAAGAGCAACCCGAGAAGAACGGAAAGAGCAGCGAAGGATTGAAAGAATTCCTATACCATTTAGGATAGACGCCACTGAATAGAAAAGAAAGGCGAGCGTTAGTAAGGCGACCATTAGGGAGGAAGAATCCAAAAAGCAAAAAAGAACACTTTCCACCTGGACAGTCCAATTCTAGAAAGCGATAAACCTAAAGAAGGGGAGAAAGCTCATAGGAAGCGGAACGAACAGAACTGGTGATCTCAGAGAGATTCTCACACTAGGCTGCTCCCGACTCATAATCTCACGTAATAGAGACCGAGGCGCTGTTAAGCCCTTAACTGAAGTTCGAACGGAGTTGCAGTATCGGTATCTGTCACGCCCCAGTACCGAAATACGGAGACGGACTAGGCCAGCTACTCCATATGAGGTACGTAACATCATACGGCGATCGTGGCTGTCGAGAGACTAGGGGGTACATGCTACAATCAAGTCTCCTATGGTCCCACAGAGTTCTATGTCTCAATCACTCAAACCACATCAGCAATTAAATGAACATTAAAGATAAAGCAGTAAGGCGTCCCCGACGCTTCATCAAAATGGTCATGAGAGACTAGCTTTATAATTTAGCTATCTCAGAGAGTCAGGAGTACAAAATTATACACAGCTGCAGTCTGTTTAATTACAATGATGTACTGACATAAAAATATCAAGTAATCCGGCTAACAGGTGCCGGTAGCTAAACGCCGCAAAAGTATAAGCAGGAGTGGTGGAGAAGAAACCCACTCGAGTCCCCGAACCGCCATGCTCCTAGTATGCACCATGGATGTCAGGAAGGAAGATCGTGTCCTCCGGTTCTGCTACGAGATCTGGCCAAACAAAACCAGCAGGGTCAGCCCCGAATAGCAAGTACCGTCAAAGGGGCACAAGAGTTAAGATTAAAAACCCAGTTAATAGAATGATTGATAATAGTAATACTTATGCTACTATTATAGGGTAGCGCAACATCTTCGAACCCATATGGCACCCTTACAACCAAACAAGGACAAAAGGTGCCGCATGGAGTCGGGACGTGTCGTACTCTATAACATTCACATAAGTTAAAAGGTATAAACAATAAAACCTCCTGATCGTGACTTCGGTCGATAGCCTATCGCAGCACAATAACCAACCCAACAATCAAACAAGAACATGGGTTGGATCATGTACCATGATAGACCATGTTCCTCAGTCATTCACAGAAGTAGCACTTCACAACCAGAATAAGTCTTCCGTTCATAACATCGGTCCACAGCCTGTCATAGTACGATAACCAACCCAACAATCAAACAAGAACATGGGTTAGATCACGTGCCATGACAGTCCGCTTCCCTCGGTTATTCACGGAAGGTAATAGGACACAAGCAAGTCGTTTTCACGGCCAATCAAGTCTACGAGTTTCTAGTGGGACGAGGTTATCCTCGCATCATGTTATTTAGAAATCCCCAGATCGTATCTTTCCAGCAAGGCTAGCCAACCCAGGGGTTCGCATAGACAGGTATGATTGAGCACAGGTCCCTCGCAAGGCCACCTTGCCAAAACATATAATATATAGCAGGAATTAATCGGGTACAGTCATCCACTCGTTGCAGATGATACAGTATCCGTGGAGACCAGCCGGCGCATCGAGACAATATCTCAAGGCGGCTGGTGTAACACGATCTCGGGATTTTGCCCTCCCCATGCATCTAGTATATTTAGTTGCCTAATTTAACCCTAGGTGAAAACTTGGACTCACATGCTGTGGCCTGCATGATTATCCTCCTAAAAGTCGTACTCAAGTACGAGTACCCCAAAGAGGATCCATGTCAATCAGTATGTCAACATGTTCTACCCTCCTTAGTGTAATGCATCATTGCAAATATGCCACGTGGAGTTACGAGTCATTTGTCGAGCATGAACAAGAACTGGGACATTCAGGTACAGGTATCGGGTAGGAACACTTTGTTCACCGGGGTCACATTAGTGCTCATATCATCCTCGGGACAAAAGGCGTAAGGATATAAAATAGTCATCTAATATCTGATAAAATATCAAAAGCGTACGCACAAAAGCACGCACGCTCAAGGGGTGAAAAGTCACGCAGGCTCACTCAAGGCAGCGTGCGTGAAAAGTCACGCAGGCTCAAGGAAAGAGCTGCGTGAAAAGTCACGCAGGCTCAAGAGGAGAGCTGCGTGAAAAGTCACGCAGGCTCAAGGAGAGAGTTGCGTGAAAAGTCACGCAGACTCAAGGAGAGAGCTACGTGAAAAGTTACGCAGACTCAAGGAGAGAGCTACGTGAAAAGTCACGCAGGCTCAAGGAGAGAGCTACGTGAAAAGTCACGCAGGCTCAAGGAGAGAGCTACGTGAAAAGTCACGCAGACTCACGGGGAGAGCTGCGTGAAAAGTCACGCAGACTCAAGGAGAGAGCTGCGTGAAAAGTCACGCAGACTCACGGGGAGAGCTGCGTGAAAAGTCACGCAGGCTCAAGGAGAGAGCTGCGTAAAAAGTCACGCAGGCTCAAGGAGAGAGCTACGTGAAAAGTCACGCAGACTCACAGGGAGAGACACGCTTCCAACAGGAAGCGTGCTCAAACAGAAGCACACTGTTCACTGTCTTCTCCAAACAGCAAGAACACCATGGTTGAACCCAAAGCTTCAAAGCATCATAACTTGGCCATCCGAACTCCAAATCCAGATTTCCAAGGTTCCAACTTGGGTGAAACTGAATGCTCTTCCACATGGAAGCATCAAAAACCCATAAAATCCAACTAAAGTAGATCAAACGATGCAAAAGCCGAAAATGATTAAAACTTAGATTTACAAAAATCAAAGCTTCAAAATAGAAATTTCCAAGTTCTAAACTAGTATAGATTGAGGAGAAAAATATATTTTGACAAATAATTTTGTAAGAAATCATTAACAAAATATAAATCCATCTCTTGAGCAAGTTGGCACTTGCCTTGGTTGGTGGAGGAAATAAATGAGAGGAATAATGAGAGGAGAGAGAATGAGATGAGTTATTATATAGAATCTTGAACCCATAGGTTCATGATGAACCAAAGGGTTCATGATGAACCATTAGGGAACCAAAAATAGGTTACCCAAATGAGCCAAAACTGCAGGCCCAAATGCAGAAAATAAATTAGAAAATAATATTTTGTCGAATATTTTTTGGGAAATGTATGAAGAAATACTGCATAATAAATATCGTATAAATTCAAGGTAAATATAATTTATCGGTTTATGTATTAAAATACGTATTCCAGGATCGGGGAGTGACATCTCTACCCTTCTTAGAAAAATTCCGTCCTCGGAATTCCAGCCAAGACAGGATAGTGAAATCAGGGCAAGCAAGGCACAATCATATACAAGTTAACTATCATAGCAGTTATTATCATACATCACAAAGTGCAAAATAAGTAGGTGCAGATAAGCATGGAATCGTGTCAATAAGGTACAAAAATATACCTTATTAGTCAAACAAATGCGGATACCGAGATCTGATCTCGTCCTCGCGCTCCCAGGTTGACTCTCCCGAAGAGTGATGGTTCCAAGAAACACGGACAAGGCTTATCGTCTGATTCTTGAGTACCTTCTCTCGTCGGTCCAAAATAGACACGGGTTGTTTCTCGTAAGTTAGGTCGGTACCAACGACTAACTCAGAATGATCGAGAACATGATTCGGATCTGGGACATACCCACGTAATTGGGACACATGAAACACATCATGTATGCCAGTCAACGAAGGCGGAAGGGCAAGTCGATAAGCCACATCACCTACCCGAGCGAGAATCTTAAAAGGACCAACGTATCTTGGACTAAGCTTTCCTCGGGTTCCAAATCTGATGATACCCCGAGTAGGCAAAATCCGCAGAAACACTTGGTCGCCAACTCTGAACTCTAGAGGCCTACGATGCTGGTCTGCCCAATGACGATGTCGGTCCTGTGCAACTCGAAGGCGCTCTCTGACCAACTTAACTATCTTCACAGTCTGCGTGATCATCTCTGGTCCCAACAACTTTCGTTCTCCGACGTCGTCCCATGCCAAAGGGGACCTGCACTTCCTTCCGTACAATGCTTCGAACGGGGCCATCTGAATGCTAGCCTGATAGCTGTTGTTATAGGAGAACTCCACTAGATGAAGGTGATCCTTCCAAGATCCGCCAAAATCCAAGGTACATGCCCGTAGCATATCTTCTAACGTCTGAATGGTTCTTTCTGATTGCCCGTCAGTTTGTGGATGATAAGCAGTACTGAATCTTAACTTGATTCCCAAACTTTGGTGTAAGCTCTGCCAAAAATGGGAAGTAAACCGCGTATCCCGATCTGATACTATACTAACCGGAACACCGTGCTGCCTTACTATCTGCTTCATGTACATTTCTACTAGCTGTTCTGTAGTCTGTCCAACTCGGAAGGGAAGGAAATGGACGACCTTCGTGAGTCGATCTACTATTACCCAGACTGCATTCTTGCCAGCCGGAGATCTAGGTAAATCAGTCACAAAATCCATCGTGATGTGCTCCCATTTCTATTCTGGGATAGGAAGCGGCTGTAGCAATCCTGCTGGTCTCTGCTGCTCGGCCTTCACCTGCTGACATACCAGACACTTGGATACAAATCTCGCTATCTCTCTTTTCATGCCATTCCACCAAAAGAACTGCCTGATATCTCGATACATCTTCGTTCCTCCTGGATGAATGGAGTAAATAGAGCTATGAGCTTCGGACATAACTTCTTGCCGAAGGTCTCCACTCGGTACACAGAGTATGTTTCCAAACCTGAGTGTACCATCTTCATGAATCACTAACTCCTTCCTACGGCCTGATTCACACTCCGACCGCAACTTCTGAATCTGTGGATCTCCTGCTTGTGTTGCCCTTATCCTCTCTACTAAGGTTGACTGAATCTGCATACTGGTCATTCTTCCTATATCCCTTGGCAAAACTACTTCAATTTCCATACTCTGAAGGTCTTCTAAAATATGCTTCTGCGAGGTCAAGATAAAGGCACTGTCTCTCCTACTCAGTGCATCTGCAACTATATTCGCCTTGCCTGGATGATACTGAAGATCTAAATCAAAATCCTTCAGCAGTTCTAACCATCTTCTTTGCCTCATGTTCAAATCTCACTGCGTGAATACATATTTTCAAACTCTTATGATCAGTATAGATCTCTACCCGATCCCCGTATAAATAATGCCTCCACAACTTGAGCGAAAACACCACAGCTGCTAACTCCAAATCGTGAGTCGAGTAATTCTTCTCATGGTCTCGAAGCTGTCGAGATGCATATGCTATCACCTTTTCGTGCTGTATTAATACACACCCAAGACCCTTCCCTGATGCGTCACAATATACTGTAAAGCCTCCCGCTCCTACTGGAAGCGTCAAGATCGGGGCTGAGATCAATCTCTTCTTCAATTCTTCAAATGATGTCTGACAGCTAGCTGACCAAATAAACTCTACATCCTTGTGCGTCAAACGCGTTAAGGGCGCAGAGATCTTGGCAAAGTCCGCCACGAACCTTCTGTAGTAACCAGCCAATCCTAAAAAACTTCGTACTTCTGCAACCGTTCTCGGGACTGGCCAATGCTCTACGGCCTCAATCTTCTTTGGATCCACTGACACTCCTGCCCCAGAAATTACATGCCCAGGAACGAAATGTGATCTAACCAGAATTCACACTTGTCGAGCTTCGCATAAAGTTGATGCTCCCTCAATGTTTGTAAGACAGTCCTAAGATGTTTCTCATGCTCCTCTTCACTGCTGGAATAGACAAGAATGTCATCTATGAACACCACCACAAATTTATCCAAATACGGCAGAAAGATGCGGTTCATTAAATCCATGAATACTGCGGGGGCGTTGGTTAGTCCAAAGGGCATTACTAAAAACTCATAATGCCCATATCTATATCTGAATGCTGTCTTCGGTATGTTTTGCTCCCGGACTCTTACTTGATAGTATCTTGACCGAAGATCGATCTTGGAAAAGACGCTGGCCTTGCTCAACTGGTCAAACAGGTCATCAATCCTTGGTAGTGGGTACTTATTCTTCACTGTTGCTGCATTCAGCTTGCGGTAGTCGATGCACATCCTCGTCGACCCATCCTTCTTGGGAACTAGAATCACTGGCGCAGCCCAGGACGATTTACTGTCTCGGATGAATCCCTTAGACTTCAACTCTTCTTCATGCTGATACAACTTATCCTGTTCTGACGGCGACATTCTGTAAACTCTGTCTGTAATATGCCTCGTTCCAGGGTTCAACTCAATGCTAAATTCTACCTCTCTGTCTGGGGGTATTCCTGGGAGCTCATATCAGGGAAGACGTCGAGAAAATCTTCGACCACTCTCGAAATCTGTCCTGGCTCTGACACTGCTGCTGAGATGACGCCTCCGGCCTGATTCTTCAAGGTTCGAGTAAAGATGAACTGCTCCATCCCAGGAACGCTGAATATAACCCTACCTCCTCTACAATCAATTATCGCATGACTGTCTCTCAACCAGTCCATGCCAAGAACAACATCAAAATTCCCCATAGGGAATTTAATCAATAATACGGGCAGTAAATGCCCACACACCTCTACCGGACATAAAAAGCGCACCCTGCTAACTTCTACGAGCCCATTGCCGGTGAGTATATCCATCCTCTCCGGCAATGCCTCAAACTCTAATCCAATCCGTGTAGCATATTGTGCAGAGATGAATGAATGAGTAGCGCCTGAATCAAATAATGCTACAGCGGGAAATGAGGTGACGAGAATTTTACCTGCCACCACGTCACTAGACGCTAGGGCCTCTCCCAAGGATAATGTGAGAGCCTGTCCCTGGCCCCGCTGAGCTCCTTGTTGCGGCCTTCCTCGACCATGCTGTTGCTGCCTCTGAGGGCCTTCGGCTTCCTGTGTCTGGCGGAACATCTGAGCCTACGTTGGTAGACGCTGGGCTAGGGGCCTTACTGCTAATACTGGCCCTCCACTCGGGGTTGCCACCGGAGCTGGCAATGCTGGAAACTGCTGAGCTGGCCCTCCTGGCCTCTGCATCACAGGACAAGTGGAGATACGATGGTCTGAACTACCACACCTCAAGCATAAGCCATTCGCTGACTGGCACACCTCCCTCGTGTGCCCTGCCTTCCCACAAAATGTACAGCCCTGGGGTGCTCTCTGACGCTGTTGTTGGTTCCTCGACTGCTGATGCCGCTGTATTAGTTGACACGGCCGTCCTCCGCGGCGCTCCTGCATTATGAATACGTACACCGGGTGCTGGTGCCGATGTTCGCTGTATTGCTCCTCCTCCAACCTGGGAATGAGATCTCTTCTGACCTCCTGTCCTCGATGCCAACCTCTGCTGGGTAAGCTCGTGCCTCCGAGCGGCCGTCAAAACAGCGTCAAACGTCTGGTAGTCGTGTCCTTCCACAAGCTGCAGTAGTTCCAAATAAAGTCCTTGCTGGAACCTCATAGCTTTCTCTGGCTCCGTTGCCACCATTGCTGGTGCGAAACGGCACAATCTGTAGAACTCTGCTGCATACCCATCTACGGTCTTGCCTGCTTGCTTGAGACTAATAAACTTCTGCTGGAGCTCATATCGAGCTACTACGCCAAAATACTTGGCCTTGAATCTTTCACTGAAGTGGTCCAACGAACAGGGCATCTTACACCAACTTCTTCTGATGCCCACCAGTCGCGGGCAAGATCCTGAAGTACCAATTTGACCTGATCAACCTTCTCATCATCTGGAACCTTGGCTGCCACAAGAATTGCTTCGATGTCTTGAATCCAGGCATCCGCAGTGATAGCATCCTCCGTGCCGTCAAAATACCTCGGGTTCAAGCGACGAAACCTTCCTGATGCCCTCGAGTCAGCTCCGACACTCCTCTCGAGAGCTAACTGAATCCCTTGGTTCAGCAGCACGTTCTGCTCCTGCTGCTGAGTCTGTTGCTGTTGGTTAGTGACAAGAAACCCCCGGATGATCTCCAGGAGTGCTACGGCATCTGGTACTGCCGTTGCTGCTGGTGTTGCAGGAGTTTCAATAACCTGCGGCTGCATTGCCTCTGGTTCCATTTCTGCTCGTGTCCGCCCTGGGGAAGGTTCTCTCCCCTGTTGGTGCCCCGTCGATCCATGCTCTCGCTGCTCTTCCTCATGGGCCTCACCCGCTACTGAGAATGAAGCACCCCTATAGAGAAAGATATAAGATTATCAAGTCCGAACGAGGAAGATTTCGAGGATGCAAGTCAGGTTAGAGATCAAGGCAAGGACAGAGAATTCGAAACAGAATTTCAAGGGAAACAAGTTTTGATTGAGACTCCTAATAATTCGCAATACCCCACAAGTCTGAAAATCAGACCTACATGGGCCACCACTAAAACCTTGTCACGCCCCAGTACCGAAATACGGAGACGGACTAGGCCAGCTACTCCATATGAGGTACGTAACGTCATACGACGATCGTGGCTGTCGAGAGACTAGGGGATACATGCTACAATCAAGTCTCCTATGGTCCCACAGAGTTCTATGTCTCAATCACTCAAACCACATCAGCAATTAAATGAACATTAAAGATAAAGCAGTAAGGCGTCCCCGACGCTTCATCAAAATGGTCATGAGAGACTAGCTTTATAATTTAGCTATCTCAGAGAGTCAGGAGTACAAAATTATACATAGCTGCAGTCTGTTTAATTACAATGATGTACTGACACAAAATATCAAGTAATCCGGCTAACAGGTGCCGGTGGCTAAACGTCGCAAAAGTATAAGCAGGAGTGGTGGAGAAGAAACCCACTCGAGTCCCCGAACCGCCATGCTCCTAGTATGCACCATAGATGTCAGGAAGGAAGATCGTGTCCTCCGGCTCTGCTACGAGATCTGGCCAAACAAAACCAGCGGGGTCAGCCCCGAATAGCAAGTACCGTCAAAGGGGCACAAGAGTTAAGATTAAAAATCCAGTTAATAGAATGATTGATAATAGTAATACTTATGCTACTATTATAGGATAGCGCAACATCTTCGAACCCATATGGCACCCTTACAACCAAACAAGGACAAAAGGTGCCGCATAGAGTCGGGACGTGTCGTACTCTATAACATTCACATAAGTTAAAAGGTATAAACAATAAAACCTCATGATCGTGACTTCGGTCGATAGCATATCGCAGCACAATAACCAACACAACAATCAAACAAGAACATGGGTTGGATCATGTACCATGATAGACCATGTTCCTCAGTCATTCACAGAAGTAGCACTTCACAACCAGAATAAGTCTTCCGTTCATAACATCGGTCCACAGCCTGTCATAGTACGATAACCAACCCAACAATCAAACAAGAACATGGGTTGGATCACGTGCCATGACAGTCCGCTTCCCTCGGTTATTCACGGAAGGTAATAGGACACAAGCAAGTCGTTTTCACGGCCAATCAAGTCTACGAGTTTCTAGTGGGACGAGGTTATCCTCGCATCATGTTATTTAGAAATCCCCAGATCGTATCTTTGCAGCAAGGCTAGCCAACCCAGGAGTTCGCGTAGACAGGTATGATTGAGCACAGGTCCCTCGCAAGGCCACCTTGCCAAAACATATAATATATAGCAAGAATTAATCGGATACATTCATCCACTCGTTACAGATGACACAGTATCCGTGGAGACCAGCCGGCGCGTCGAGACAATATCTCAAGGCGGCTGGTGTAACACGATCTCAGGATTTTGTCCTCCCCATGCATCTAGTATATTTAGTTGTCTAATTTAACCCTAGGTGAAAACTTGGACTCACATGCTGTGGCCTGCATGATTATCCTCCTAAAAGTCGTACTCAAGTACGAGTACCCCAAAGAGGATCCATGTCAATCAGTATGTCAACATGTTCTACCCTCCTTAGTGTAATGCATTATTGCAAATACGCCACGTGGAGTTACGAGTCATTTGTCGAGCATGAACAAGAACTGGGACATTCAGGTACAGGTATCGGGTAGGAACACTTTGTTCACCGGGGTCACATTAGTGCTCATATCATCATCGGGACAAAAGGCGTAAGGATATAAAATGGTCATCTAATATCTGATAAAATATCAAAAGCGTACGCACAAAAGCATGCACGCTCAAGGGGTGAAAAGTCACGCAGGCTCACTCAAGGCAGCTTGCATGAAAAGTCACGCAGGCTCAAGGAGAGAGCTGCGTGAAAAGTCACGCAGGCTCAAGAGGAGAGCTGCGTGAAAAGTCATGCAGGCTCAAGGAGAGAGCTGCGTGAAAAGTCACGCAGACTCAAGGAGAGAGCTACGTGAAAAGTCACGCAGACTCAAGGAGAGAGCTACGTGAAAAGTCACGCAGGCTCAAGGAGAGAGCTGCGTGAAAAGTCACGCAGGCTCAAGGAGAGAGCTGCGTGAAAAGTCACGCAGACTCACGGGGAGAGCTGCGTGAAAAGTCACACAGACTCAAGGAGAGAGCTGCGTGAAAAGTCACGCAGACTCACGGAGAGAGCTGCGTGAAAAGTCACGCAGGCTCAAGGAGAGAGCTGCGTAAAAAGTCACGCAGGCTCAAGGAGAGAGCTACGTGAAAAGTCACGCAGACTCACGGGGAGAGACACGCTTCCAACAGGAAGCGTGCTCAAACAGAAGCACACTGCTCACTGTCTTCTCTAAACAGCAAGAACACCAAGGTTGAACCCAAAGCTTCAAAGCATCATAACTTGGCCATCCGAACTCCAAATCCAGATTTCCAAGGTTCCAACTTGGGTGAAACTGAATGCTCTTCCACATGGAAGCATCAAAAACCTATAAAATCCAACTAAAGTATATCAAACGATGCAAAAGCCGAAAATGATTAAAACTTAGATCTACAAAAATCAAAGCTTCAAAATAGAAATTTCCAAGTTCTAAACTAGTATAGATTGAGGAGAAGAACATGTTTTGACAAATAATTTTGTAAGAAATCATTAACAAAATATAAATCCATCTCTTGAGCAAGTTGGCACTTGCCTTGGTTGGTGGAGGAAATAAATGAGAGGAATAATGAGAGGAAAGAGAATGAGATGAGTTATTATATAGAATCTTGAACCCATGGGTTCATGATGAACCAAAGGGTTCATGATGAACCATTAGGGAACCAAAAATAGGTTACCCAAATGAGCCAAAACTGCAGGCCCAAATGCAGAAAATAAATTAGGAAATAATATTTTGTCGAATACTTTTTGGGAAATGTATGAAGAAATACTGCGTAATAAATATCGTATAAATTCAAGGTAAATATAATTTATCGGTTTACGTATTAAAATACGTATTCCAGGATCGGGGAGTGACAGTATCGGCTACGGTTAGCGAGGTATGGTTGGCATTATTTAGAAGGCCAGGCAAGCGAAGTGAGCTCTCGCACCATATCAATCAAACGTAGGAAGTTTGTCTTGCTTGCCATCGTGCCTGTTTTGGCCTGAGTTTCATATGGGTCAGGAAGTAACTCGTCGCCACAAACTCTGTCTTGACCACGAATCGTTACCCTTTGACTCCATGTGCGAATCGGAGTTTCATTAGGTAGCCACCGACCCACAGTTATCCATAAACTTCCGTGCTTGGTGGAGAAGAAGCGAACAAGGTGGCTTTTTGCGGGGAAGCGTTCAAGCCGGGCTAACAAATAAGCCGATGATTTCGCCAATCGGATTGGAGGAGGTCGTTTTTACATATCCGTCATAGGCATCCCAGCTTCTAGGTCTGGAATCTTTCTGGATTCCAAAGATGTGTTTACCTTCCACGTCCTGGACGCCTACGCCCACGAGTTTTCCGCTCTATCGCCAACCTTGACCATGTTCGGCTCATTCGCCTTCATCTCTAGGGGGTCCCGGAGAGGACTCAAAAAAACCGTGCCTTTCAGGAATTTCTTGCCAGAAAACCGTTAACGAGACTACGAGGAAGAGGAAGCAACTCGAATCACTCAATAATGAATTCCCGTGGTAGAAGAAAATCGACTTAACCAAGTTTTATGTCGACACCAGAGTGAAGGTGATCGCATCTTGACAGTTCAAAGATCTCTTAGACCGATCTAGAATACCGTCCCTGCTGCCGCACTAGCAAGTCAAGACTTCACTTCCTTTTACCGAAAATGCTAATGCGACCTTCCTTTCAGCGAGTTCCTTAGTCACAAGTATTATAGTTCTAAAGGTTCTGAAAGAATCGAACTATTTAAAAGATTCGTGTACGGATTGCGCCTGCCTTTTACTCGTTCCCGGAAGAGTCCATTTTTCTATTAGCTAAACCCTTTCTTACCCTACCTTTGGACTCCTATTTTGTTTGTACACAATTAACGGAGGCCTTTCTGTCACGACCCGCACCCTGATTAGGGGCACGAGAAGTGGGTACGTCCAGCCTACGTCGCAGCATCGACGGTAGAACGCTGTATAGGTCATCTATATAAAGATACCTGTACAGTATATACTCTCTGAATGGAGGTGACATAGCAATACAGTCTCAATCACAAATATAAAATTAAGGTAGATAGCATGGAAAGGAAATATGATAGATAAAGCAGAAAATGAGTCCAAGATCCACACAAGTCCAGAGCTATACACAAACAACCAAGAGAATCACATAATATATAAAAACTAATACAGTCTAAAATCCAAAGCTGGATCGCAGTCCAGGCAAGCCTAACAAGTGTTATCTACTCAGGGAGTATAAAATCTAGCGGCCAATCTATCTGGCCACAGCCCTGGCCTGAGTCTCCATCTGTCTCAGAGACATCTGTAAAATTGTCAACAGTATCCTGTCAGGAAAATGAGCAAGTACAAACACCAACAGCAGTTCCATGTGAATTGACAAAAACTATAAGTGACAGTATAATGATATACAAGACAAAGATATAGGCGACTTGGGAACCATTCGAAAGCCGAGTTACAACCCTTGAACCAAACAAGGACCGGGGTTGTAACCCTTCTTTCAAACAGGACTTAGTCTCAAATCATGGTACAGTATAAAGGCAGGTAGTGCATGTGAGTAAATGAAATCATAGCATAGTGAGAAGTACAGAAAGTAAAGCTGAACTGGATATAAGATACGACAATAAATGTAAAATATAATTTGAATTATTAGAGCGATATGTGATCGGCTAGGGAGTCAAGGTAGGGTTATCCACTTGGCCCGGCAATCCGCGGTAACCTCAACGGAGAGTCATGTCGTCCAACCTAGATAACTGGCACACGGGGTATCTGCTACACCCTACGTGAGGTGAGGGTGGCGCTAGCAAAATAGTGACAGGAGGCTTTGATCACATAACCCCTAATAATTCCCCCATCCCCGAATAGTATCACGGATCCGAACATGGCACGTCATGACACAGGATTCAAGAGCAGATGATCAGCCCACTCCCAAATCAATATCTATATAAGTACATGAAACACGAAAATATCACATACCCATATACCAAGAAAGTCCAGGGATAACATCTCATGACAGGATCCGACGTATACTAGTCCGTGAACCATCGTATCGGAAATCACGTAAGATACTACAACTGAAACTGATATAGTAGATATCAAGATAATGAAAAACTATCAGTGAATGTACTCGCCTGTGGTCCTGAGCTGATAAGGTGAACAGACGCTCAGAGTAATCACAGACCTAAAATAAGATATTATGAGTCAAACAGGATTTCATACTGAAAAAGAAAACTAATTTAAGTCATGAATGCAAGTCTAAGTCAACACTAGGTCAATCTAGGTCAAACTGAGTCATACTAGGTCATATTGGTTCATACTAGGTCAAACCAGGTCACTGAAAGTCAATCCAAGTCAAACTAGGTCAAACGGGATCAAAGGTTAACTTACAGTTGACTTTTGGTCAACTGGTCAACCCTGGTCAACTCTAGGTCAACTCTAGGTCAAACTAGTCTAATGTTGACCAACCGTTGACTTTTAGTCAACTGGTCAACTCTGGTTTGGTTTTGGTCAAATCTAGTCGCTTTAAGGCTAAGTTTGACTCTCGGTTGACTTTTGTTGACTTTTGGTCAAAATGGTCAACCGAAGTCAAAACTAGTCTAGGAGCACTATATTTGATCATTACCAACCAAGAAAACCAAGTTTTAACCATATCTTAGACTCTAAACTCAAATACCCTATTACTAGGTAAAACCTACATTACCCTTACCAAGGTAAATCCTGATACCTTGCCCAATACAAAGGAAACCCCGCCAATACCCAAGATACTAGCCTAGGCCCCTTAGGGTAGCTAGATACTATCCTATCTAAGGTTTATCTACCAAGAAATATAGGTATCCTAGGTATCTAACCTATATTAGAACGTGTGTTGGTTTACTATCCTCACATCATTCTAGCACTCACCCACACAACTCACTCACACACAACACTCTCATATATCACTCATCACTCATAGGCCCTCACCTAGGCTTAGATATAGGCTAACCTATAGGCTATGCCAATCTCACATAGGCTCACACACACACTCACACACAAGCTCATAACACACACACACAAGCATGCAAAGTGGACTGATTTTGGGCAGTAATATGGACTGATTTATTGGACAGCCATGGTCGTTTGAATGGGGTGAATTGGACAGCAATGTGGGTTGAATGTGGGGGCCTAATGGTTGCAAATGGGACAGCCAACAAGGCTTGTATAGGACTGTTATTGGGGGCTATTTTGTAGTGATATTAGGACTTATTTATGGGCTTGTTTGGAGCTATGTTTGGTGGTGGTTCGGGCTGATAACAAGGGGTATGTTGGGGCTAAAATGGAGCTATTATTGGACTGGTTTTTGAGGCATGTTATGGGGCTGTTTTAGAGTGGTTTAAGGGCTGCAATTAGGACAGTAATATGGGGATGTTTAGGACTGAATGTAGGGTGGTCATGGACTGTTTTGTGATGGGGTTTTTATGGACAGATTTGGGACAACAAAGGGGCATCAATGTAGACAATAAGGGACTGAAATTGGACAGCAAACAAGTGGTTTTAAGGACAGTTAAAGGGCTGTTTTAGGACAGAAATTTGGAGTGTTAAGGGATGGTGAATGGGGTTGTCATGGTCAGCCATGTATGCTGCTGTCCTGCTGCTGTTAGCAGCAGGGTTATGGGTGTTCCCCTCCCCCTCAACACCACTCTCCACTCTCCACTTCACATCTCAATTCCCCTCTCTAACAATCTCTCAAACACCACACCTACACACACTCTAATCATCTTCTATTCTAACATACACACAAATGACTTCTCCTTTGGCCGAACCTTATATGCCCCCATACCAAACACAAAATCACACATACACACCATAGTATATATATATATATATATATATATATATATATATATATATATATATATATATATATATATATATATGAGCTATAATATATATATATATATACATATATATATATATATATATATATATATATATATAGAATAATATATATACCACCATATATATACATATATAGATTAGATAATATGATACAATATGATACTTAGAAAAACACATTCCAAATCACCTAGAAATCTGATAATAAATATTAACACATCATTTAATCAATATATAATAAAATACATGTGTCCAATAGGGATTTTTTCCACTAGGACACAACCACAACACAAATGACACTCCTATGACCTCCAAATGGACACGAAATGGACACAAATGGAGATATAACCATGGAGGTCGTTCCTACGGGTTCAAAATATTCTTATATGCATGTAGGGATAGATTAGAGGAGAGATTATACCTTCCGGGAGAGAGATTCAAAGAAAAAAACCTTCCGACCCGACACCAACACGTAGAGATTCCAAATGGACACGAACGAACTCCGAAACCTCCCAAACTTGGCTAGCTCCTTCCTTTCATGGAGTAGAGAAGAAATGAAGAAGATTTGGTGGAAGGAGGGGTTGGTGGAGAAATTAATGGGGTTCCTCTTCTAAATTAATTTAGGAAGAACAAGAGAGAGAAAGTGGATGAGAATAAATGAAGATGATTGATGACTCACTCCTCATCCCCCTTAAAGTGGCCGGTCCCTATAGTATAGGTGTCCCTATTTTACAATGTCTAAAATACCCCCTACTAATCTATTAATTAGTATTAGGAAAGGGCTTATTGGTTGGGGCTAAATTAGTCATTCTAACACACTAATCTAACTAAACCTACCATGAACTAATTAGTCTAACCACTAACTAAAATAACTAATATGTGGACCATGGCTAACTAGTGTGTGGGTCCCAGTAGAGTCAACACTACCCCGGGTCCCCGTTTCAAGTCAGATTGAGCTGAAATTCGAACCCGACTCAAATAACCCCAAAACAATATCATAAATAATAAAATAATTTCATAATTATTCTAAAGTGGAAAAGGACAAAAATATCCCTGTTCCTGAAAACTGGGGGTGACACTTACCGACATATAGAGGTCTTTATCCTTCTCCACTTTCAATTGGGGCAGTCCCGTACGAACGTCTCTTTGACTGTGCGAAAACCTTCTTCGTGCATCATCGAATCCACTCTTTTTTCGTATAGTATAGAAAGATGCTTTGAAAAAGCTTGATTGGTCTGGTGATTCACTGATTAAAGTGACTCTTGTGGGTTTCGATTCAACATCTTCCTCTTCCGAATGTGCCGATGTCCGCCTCACTCTTCTATTTTTTTTGGCATATTCCAGAAATTTCTTATTTTAAGGAAGGTCTCATTTCAGTTTCAGTCCCTATGAAATCAAACGCACGTGGATCGTCTGAGATCTATGATATTTATTGCTTTAACACGTCCTCTTACTAAAGAAATACGACCGACGATACAGACAGCTGCTTTTCCAGTCTCAGATGCGGCATTGTCGGTGTTTTCAAGGGGGTGGAAGCGGTCTTGATGCGGAGAAGGTAGGATGTCCAATTTCGTGCTTTAAGGGATTCACAGTACTTGCTTTATGCCTTTCGTTATCATCAGACCAGAGCTGACAGGCTAGCTGACAAGCGAGTAGTTGCATAGCTGACAGGCGGGCTAGCTGACCAGAGACGAGTGACCATAAGGGCCTTTCTGTGATAGGGCAAAGCATGACAAGGTTCTAGCAAGTCGCTGGAAAATGGCGAGAATTTGAGCAAGGAGGGCCATGGCTTCTCGATATACACTGGTAGAAAACTCTTTTATGTATTTTTGTTTTTGTTTTTGTAGAGCACAAAAATTTATCGAGCCTCTATTTATAGAGTGTAGAAAAATTCCACAAATGCAGTACGAATTGCATGGCTGGCACAATCTGGTTGGGCTAGACTAAACCAAATGACTCGGCCAACAAGAGTCAGACTTTTGCTTATGATATAGCCATTTCTGTACATTCAATGTACTCTACGGATAGAGGAATACATAGAGTTGAACATAGTAAAATAAGAAATTGAAAGATTTCGTTGAAATTGTTCGTTTGGAAATTTCGACCCTTCAATGGATCTTGAATTGAGTTTGAGTTAAAGGAGATGCCTTCCTTGTTTCTGAGTTCTTGAGTTATAGCCATGTTCTTTTCATGGAGGCGCTGTTAAGCCCTTCCACTCTTTGACCTCCTCTCAGCACACTCCCGAGCGAGCCTGCTCAGCCCTTTTTCTGAATGGTGACTTTTTCCCGAAAATCCTTTTTTCATTTTTGCTAGCACTCTTTAGGTAAGCATTCGTTCCTGGCTTTTCGTCTGCAAGCATGACCTAATCGTCGTATCATTTTCACTTTTGCTAGTACCGTTCCTGCGGGCGTTATTCGTTCCTTTTTCTGTGAAGTCTACGTGTAAGTTCCGAAGTTCCCGTGGAGTCAAGGTCGGAGAATTTCGTCTTTCAAGTGGATAAGTGATCATCCCTTTCTTTTAAGTCAGCTAATGAAATCAATGAGTTCCAGCTGTAAGTGAAGTTCCAAATCGCAAGCACCTTACTCCCAAGCACTGGTTTGCGCATTTGTTTAGGTGGGTGATTCGTGCATGCGGATGATAGCCTGGTTCCTATAGGCCGTGGTCAACGAGAACTTATAATCGGGGACAGACAAACTGGAAAAATAGCTATAGCTATCGATACTATATTTATAGAGAACCGCTGCTTTGACTTGACTCTCCCCTGTAACCCTTTGCCCTCCTGCCTGCAAATTCGGCTGTTCACCGTCAGTAGGCCTTTTTTTTTAGAAGGCGAGCGAAGTGAGGGTGAGGTGAGGCGACCGATAGGGTGAATTCTCCTTTCGATTGATAAGGAGAAAGCAGGCTCTTCAGCTACATCAAGTACCACATCATCCATTCAATAGTAGCATTTTTACCGCTGACTTTTCACTTTAAGAGCATAGCATAAAACGAAGAGGCACTACTAAAATACTAATCATCAGCGACAGCTCTAATCCGTCGCCACTACTGAACGACAAATCATAGATATTTTGATATTAAATATTAGGACGTCATCAATGCGGCGACTAGCCGTCTTTACGCCGTAAATCCAATGATCACCACACCGAATCGATCTCCTGGCAACTCAAACTGTATGCCTTACCACTACCACTAGACTAGAAATTATATATATATATATATATATAAGTTAATTATCCTTGATTGCTACCACTAGAATTCGAACATTGTCCACTCAATTCTTATGCCTCAACACTAGCTAGCAGCCGTTGGATTATCTTTATGGACCGTCCAGATTATATATATATATATATATATATATATATATATATATATATATATATATATATATATATATATATATATATATATATATATAAGCAAATGACCTTTAGTCTAGTGGTTAAGAGAGATGCATGCGGCCCAAGTGGTCGGGAGTTCGAGCCTCGGTGGAGGCGAGTTCGCCACAAGTACCCATTGCTTCAATATATATATATATATATATATATATATATATATATATAATGTAGTTAAATGTACTCCTACTCTTATTCACTTTATTATTATTATTATTATTATTTTTTACTTTGTTTAAGTTAAACTTATAAAAAAATTCTTTCGATTCACCTTTTTTTCTCTCTCTATATTCTTTTCTCTCTATATTCCTTAATTTCTTAAATCAATTATATGTGCTGGCAAAGGAGATTGTTGGTCGCTCGCACCAGACAAAAGGGATATTCAACACCGTTAAAAGGAAGGGGGAGAAAACGAGCAACACGTGTCACGAGGAGAATCTCCTCCAAAGCTCCAATCCATTTCATTTTAAAGGACGAGCTAGAGAAAGAGATGCTGTGGAGTAGTACTGTAATAATAATAATGAAGGGCTGGGTTGGGTTGGTCACTCTCTAGATATGAGTCTTGAAGTAGAAGCCTCCAACCCACGCCTTTTCTGTGGATTCTCTCCCTCTCTCAAACATCTTTGAATTTGTACAGAGGAATCTACTTCCCTTCCTGCCCACTTCCTTTCAAAAGTTAGTACTAGTAGCAAGGAGGAAGATTCTCTCTCTCTCTCTCTCTCTCTCTCTCTACACTTCTCTCTAAATCTTTAGTTATATTCTTTAGCTCAAGTGAGTTATTGGGTCTAAGGAGTTATCGGGTCGGGTTCGATCTCAGTAGTGCTAGATCACCTATACTCATGATATTGGTCTTGCATGGATCCCAACCATATACAGTGGCGTAGCCAGCATTTTGGTACAGCGGAGTCAAAATCGACTAAAATAATTTTAATTCAAAAAATTATAAAAAAATGTAGGGACAAAATTGCATAAATTACTCAGAAATCTTATTTTCTATACCTAACGTAGTCGTTCTAGTTTTCCTATTGTAGCTGTTCATTTTTTCTATTCATTTCATAATATGATTGGTATTAAAGTGGACATTAATTCTAACCCAACAGAATCTGCACCTAAACTAATTCAGTGTCATTCCAGTCAGGTCATACAAGACATTTTTGATTAATTTTGATCATTTGATCGAGGAGATTCAATGTATCTTAAAATTCATATTTTGATTTTACCATTTTAGTCATGAACCTTGCCATCCTAGGGTCTTATGAAAATTAAATATTATTTTCTCTCTTAAAGAAAAACAAAATTAAAATATTTTTTTTCCAACCACTAATTAATTTACTTTGACTTCATATTTTTTTTTATATTTTTTTAATCGAAAAATGTTATGCTAGAGAACAATTTTATTCCATCTAAGAGCAAATTAAATATTGCCATCTAAGAACAAATAAGAACAATATCTATAGCATGATTCAACTACTTGTATAGCTACAAGTAAAACGAGTAAAACATCAAATTGTTATTCGTTCATAATATAACTAGCTGGGAGTAAAATAATTAATAATAAAAATCAATATATATATTAAAAATTGAGTGGGGTTACATGACTCCACTGGACTATGCTGGCTCCGCCTATGACCATATCTACATAAATTTCTGGCCTGGTTTGGATGTTCTCTGTAAAGAAACTCGTACCCTACAAGCTCATCAAGATTTTAGTTTGAAAATTCAATACAAGTTTCGTCATTTTTTTTTCCTTGTCATTAAGTTTTAACTATTTGTATTGAGAACGGGTCAAAATTTGAGTAGAAATTATGTTGAATCCAATCTTATATACCAGAAAGTACGGTATATTTGGAAAAGTACTAGACAACACAGTTTCAAAGTAGGATTTATATTTGATTGGAAATATTTGATTGGGGTAGTAAAACACATCTTGTTTGAGTCTCAAGTAAAGATATAATCAGTGCGGAACTTTAGATTTTGAGATATGGGAACAACTCTAAAAGTGGAAAATCTTGATGTTCATTTAATTTTTTTTTCATCGACAATAATACAATATGTTATCTACACCTAATTTAAGAAATAAGACACCAAAAAAAGTAGAATGTCTACCCTACTTTTGATCTTATATACATTAAATAGTATGTAAATTTTTTGTTGTCCTCTACAATTTTGTGCGTGAAACAGCCGTCTCATGTACCTGAAGATAACATACCTTCGTGGCTAAATTTAGGTTTGGATTTAGAAAGAGATCAACCCAAACCCGAATATATATGTTCCAGGTCATGAGTTTCGGCTTGCGGGTCGGGTTTAGATCTTTTACACGAGTATGATCCGAACCCAACCATTGGCAGCCTTAGCCTAAAGCAAAGGCTTGTATTTTGTTGTCACCTGGCCTCACCTGTATGATATTCCTTGCTTAGCTACAATAATATACTTTTTAAGGGTTCATTAGATATATATAGTTCTCCCTTGCGAGTTTCCCTTGTGAATGAATGCTAATGCGCCAGTGGTGGTGTGGTGCACCTTTTGAAAACAAGGAAAGGGGTTCCCTATCCTTTTCTTTTCAATTGGGGGTGTGTGTGTGCGTGAGAATCTTAGCATATCTTGTTTGAATTATTTGTAGTATATGCTCTTTAAGCTTTATAATTTCCTCCTTAGATTAATCACGGGGAATCATTTCACAAGAGTTAAAATGTTTGTTTATTGATTAATGCTTTGACACTACATTCTATAGCTTGCTAGCTAGGTCTCTTTTCAAACTTCGTCAAAACAAGGGCATGGTGATTACATAAAGGGAGATCATTAGTCTGATCCTCATGGAATCTGGTTCAAATTGTTTCACAGCTCTCCTCTCAAGGTGGAATCTAAGAGAAAAAGCTTGTTCTTGACCCTTTAGAATTACTAGTAGTACTATAATTTGGAAGGGGTTAATCTTGTTGAATAGATGTCGTACATGTAGATATTTGTAGTATTCATAAAAATACGTACAAGTTTTTGATGTAGAACCACTTGGACCGGTTTATTTTGATTTGGATATGCACGGCACATCTATAGTAATAATTGCAACAATGACTATTTTGCGCATATACAAATTTGAATATACACATACCTACACATTATTAGCGTTGAAAAGTTCGAAAAATGTCGACTTCGTCTAGTGTCTGTACTGCTTTTCACATGAACTATACAAGCGCTAAACAACGTTGAAAGAGTTGATAACGTGATCCTCTCACCAAAATACGTGAAGCCTCTAAACTTAGAAATATACAACGAGGACTATTAATATGAATCCTTTATTAACATGATATTTCATCAGTAGCACTATTCTAAAAATCGGACCGGAGATTAATCCCGTCAGGATATTAGATTGGTTTAAATCGGTGGTAAATACGGGAGCATATCTACTGTCCCATTTATTTTGTCCCATTTCTGTCCCCCGTCCTATTACATGTGGGCCACCATCAGCTTATCTACTTCTATGGCCTACATGTAATAGAGAGGGAGACATAATAAATGGGACAACAGATCTGCTTCCGGTAAATACAGGTAGGTTTATACTTACATTAAATATATTGCATAGTACACAATTACATTTTTTTTGTGCACATACATAACTACATATATACTACTTAGAAGTTCTACATGTTTACCATATTATAATTAGTCATGAAGCAAATTAACATATTAACTTTGCTTGCATGTAATGTCAAGAATAAAAGTGAAAAGTCAAGGTCAAAATGGTTCAAAATCCAAATATGTCAGATGGTTCGGTAGTTTGACTGGCTGGGTCGATCGAGTTGACTAGATTAATCAAAATTTTATACAAAATAGTGGATCAATATTAAATCAGCTCGAAAAAACTACTGGTTCACGGATTGACTGGTTCAACCGGCCGATCCGATCGGATTTTTAAACACTGATGGGTAGTGATTAATAGTTAGTGTCTTAGTTATGTAACTACACAAGGACATGGCCGGACAATAGGCCACCCCAAAATTTTGGACTTCTTTTGTTTTCATATTTTTTGTAATGTTTCTTAGTTATGTTTTATTCTTTGTTTCAATTTGAGGTACGCAACATTTAAGAGAGAAATAAATTTTTAAAAAATTAGTATTTTATGCAGTGTGATGCTAGTGTCCACATGTTGCTTAAGCTATATCTAAAGTTTAACCCTTCCTAACTAAAGTTTAACCCTTCCTAATTTTAGATGGTGCCACTAATAATTGTTATTTCAAAATTTTAAATATTTTGTTATACGTTTTTCCATTTCCACTAAATTTTGGTATTGTAATTAATATTTTGTTGTCATTAACTTGTAATAGTCAATGCTTTATTTTATCTTTTATGTTAAGAAATTTGGCTGAAATATCCTTGATCCCGTGTTTTATCTTAGAAAAATGAGACAGATTATCAACATTTCCGCAACCATTTGTTTTTCTTCCATAGCTAAATTAATAGTGCGTTGATATAATATGCCATGCCAACTAGAAAGGACGAGCTAAATAACCACACATACACAGTTAGAATGGGTTGAAAGAGTAGGAAGGAAACTAAAAGCTTCACTGAACCTGGTTGATTTGAATCAGTACAGGAGGGGTCAGGAGGCCCTATTCACATGACCCCTTGGGATTTTTGATTCCCTCGCCATGAAACCTCCTGCAAACTTTTTATTCCTTCGCTCTCTCTTTGCAAGAAGTTACCATACCTTTGCTTTATCACACATTGCTTTTCTTTTCTTTTCTTTCTTTTTTTTTTTTTTTTTTTCTTTCTTTTTTTTTGTTTTCCTCCTTTATTCCCACCCCCTCAAACTCACACTAAAAAGGAGGGCGATCCCTCCCTGATCCTTCTTGTGCTCGTTTGTTCACAACCTCATTCACAAGAAGAAGAAGAAGAAGTTTGGTGAGAGTAGTGCAAGAGTAGAGTAGGAAGTGATGGGCTCGCCATCGGAGCTAAGTTTGGACTACAAACCTAACACCGCCTACCCACTAGTGGTCCCCAAACCACCGCCCAGCAGCGAGCCGCCGGCCGAGCAGGCGCAGAAGATCGAGGACTTCCTCGCCCGCCTCGAGGACGAGCGCCACAAGATCGAGGCGTTCAAGCGCGAGCTTCCCTTGTGCATGCAACTCCTCAACAATGGTACATAACCTTCATCCACAGATTAATGAAACATATATATATGTATGTAGGAACTTAATTTTGATTCTGTACATTCTTGAATTCACGTTTCATGTTCTTAGAATTAGTATGATAAAGTAATACATACATATTGCATGAACATCATGCACTGCATGGGAACCGAGTATAATCAACCACTTTGCACTTTTTGCAGCACTGGAAACTTACCGGCTGCAGTTAGGAGGGGCGTACCAGAAGGCTAGCAGCCAAGGAGCAAGACCTGTCCTGGAAGAGTTCATACCCCTCGCCAACATGAGCATCAACGGGTCCGAGAAGGCGCCGACCGCGCCCTCCGAGAAGGCGAGCTGGATGGTCTCCGCGCAGCTCTGGAGCCCCGCAGCGAGCGAACCACAACCAGCGAAGCAGCAGCAGCAGCTCTCCGTGGCTGCGATGAAAGAGGATACTGACTGCTCGTTCGACGCGGTCAGCCCGAATCTGGCCTTGGACTCCAAGCAGAGAAATGGAGGCGGAGGCGCCTTCCTTCCTTTCCCCAAGGAGAGGATCAACAAGGCGGGGGCTCTCCCCGAGCTTGCGCTCGCTCCCGCGGAGAAGATGGAGGTGGCGGAGAACAGGAGCTTAGGAGAGAATGGTAAGATTGAAGCGAAAGGAGGGAGTAACCATACACATACACACGAAGGTCAGGTGGGTGCACAGAGTAGTAGTACTCAGAGGAAGGCGAGGCGGTGCTGGTCGCCGGACCTGCATCGGAGATTCGTGAATGCGCTGCAGATGCTGGGCGGCTCTCAAGGTGAAGACCTACAGGCTTTTGCATGCAATTCGTGTTTGTTCTTAGCATTGTTAATTGTTATCAAATTATTTATTTTTTCGGTTCTTGTTTCTGAAGTTGCCACTCCCAAGCAAATAAGAGAGCTCATGAAGGTTGATGGATTGACTAATGATGAAGTGAAAAGCCATCTCCAGGTTGGTTTCTTTGTCTCTCTTTTGTTCGTTAATTATCAAATAATTAAGCATTCATCAATACTACATAGATTTCTTCCCATATTAATTTGTATATATGTTCGTCTTTTTTCTTGTCAGAAATATCGTCTCCACACGCGCAGGCCGATCCCGCAGCCGCAGCCGACTGCGTCGGCGGCGCCTCAGCTGGTCGTGCTGGGGGGCATCTGGGTCCCGCCCGAATACGCGGCGGCTGCGGCTGGTTCCGCCATCTACGGCGCCCATCCGCAGGCCCATTACGCCATCCCGCACGACTTCTACTCGCCGGCGCCGGTGCCCCAATCCCACCACCCACATCCCCACCTCCACCGCAGTGTCCCCACCTACAAGGCGGCGGCGGCAGCGTCCATCCACTCGCCAGAGTCCGAGCTCAAGAGCGGCGGCGGCGGCGGCGGAGGAGACCGGTCGGAGAGCATCCAGGAGGAGGAAGAGGACGACGACGAAGGGCACGGAAGGGAGGAGGACGAAGAGGAGGAAGAAGAAGAACATCGAGACGGGATCGACGCGAAGGTTATGGGAGAGGAGAAGCCGGCTTTGGTTCCATCAGACAACATCAATGGTGGCAGCAGCAGTACTGATGTTGCACTCAAGTTCTAGTTAGGGCTTCTCCAGGGTTTACTTAGGGTTAGGGTTTTGCAACGTCTAGTTGTGTTGTCGAACCAAAAAAAAAAAAAAAAATGGAAATTGGACTGTCATGTTGGAATAGTACAGGCCCAGCTGGTTGCTGGTTGTTGCTTTGGACGACGAAAGCTTGTATTTGTTCTGCTTATGTTTATGTCTATTCTTTTTCTATTCCACTCTACTTTTCTATATGTTGATAGCAGCAGAAGGAAACATAGTTTTGGTAGGATGGGTCTGAACACACTGAAGTCTGAAGACTGAACATTAGAAAGTGATATGAAAAAGAACGTCTCCGTTCAAGTTCATTTGTTTTCCTTTGTATCCCGTGTAAAAGTACTGTCAAGTTCTCAAAAGTTAGCTAGCCCGTACTAACAAAACGAATGTGCCATCTAAAATTTATGGTATTAAATTATTAATTCAATTCAGTCGCTTAGATACTTCATAGCTTGTACATGCATGCATGTTGTCAAAGACACCGTAAGGATCTTGATATTAATGTTGATGATCAGTTGATAATATGGTTGGGTTTGGCGAGATTTATGAGTATAGGTATTAGGTATATACATGCGCTTGGTTTTGAAAAGACCGATATTTTAATTAATTATTTTGGACACTCAAATATTATTCATTCTACTTTTGGTATTTTAGTTCTCCAATATTACGGATTTTCCACCATGAATGTACTGTTTCAAGGTAGCGGATTTATATATATATATATATATATATATATATATATTGAAAGGAAAAGCTTCATTCAACTACTTCAAAGGATTACAAACAGACATATCACGAAGGATATGTTCATATATACAATCTGGACTAACATCATGAACTAAAAGAGAGTTCATATCATGGTGAGAAAGAGCCTGAGAGGCGAGACGATGAGCACAATGGTTAGCATTTCTGTTAACATAGGAGAAGACAACATCATTGCTTGAGGACAGAAGCTTCCGAGCATCAGAGATAACATGGCGAGCCTGCCATACAGTTGAAGCCAATTGTGAATTGATAGAATCAATAATAGCTTGGCAATCACCTTCAACTATGATATGTTGCAGTTGCCTCCTTTCGATTAGAATAAGGCTTAAGTGAACTCCTAGAGCTTCAGCGTCAACTGGAGATCCTCCATCATGTGTTTTTGATAATGCACCAAGGAAGATGCCATCCCCATTACGCAGGATTGCAGATGCAGCCATTTTGCCATCAAGATATGCTCCATCAAAGTTAATTTTGCAAGCAGGGTCTTTAGGTGGAATCCAATCTTCATTGGTTGTGTTCCTGGTTGATGACAAATCATTGGAGGAATGTGACTGGTTGTAGAATTCATATTTCACTTTCAGGATAGACGCTTCATGCAGGATACGGTTGATGTTGATTCCCTGATTATTGAAGATTGCTTTGTTTCTAGCCTTCCACATAGTCCACATCAGATATAGGCAAGTTGACACATCGTCTTGATATCCCCTCTTTAGAAGATTTGAGATGAGAGAGGAGGCAGTGGCTTGAGAATGAATGTGTCTTGCAATAGAATGTTTAGCTTGCCAAGTTATACCTGAAATCGGACAATGAAGAATAAGGTGGTCAATTGTTTCATCACATACCTTGCAGAGAGGGCATACAACTTCAATATCATTGATTCTCCGGTGGATATTGGCATTGGTAGGAAGAGAATTAGTGAGTACTCGCCAGGCAAAAATCAGCACTCTCGGGCAAATGTTGTGGAGTTTCCAGAGTTTTTTCCATTCAGAGAATTCAATATCATCAATGCGTTGAGGTTCTTTGAATATGGTATCATGGATGGTACGATAAGCTGATTTTGTAGTAAGACACCCATCACTAGTATGCTTCCAGACCAGATGATCAATAGAACAATTAGAGGATAAAGGAATCTGCAATATTGTTGTGGCTTCATGAGGGGGGAATAGAAGCAATATAAGATTTTCTTTCCAGGCAAATGTAATATCATTGATAAGCTCACTGACATAGGTAACCCTGCTATTAGAAGATTGGAATCCCAATACTCTGTTATGAGGAATGTTTAGAACCCATGGTTCTTGCCAGATATTAATCTTAGTACCATTTCCTACTGACCATATGACATTTCCATGAAGAAAAGTTCGACTGTTTAAAATACTTGACCAAATGCATGATGAAGTAGATGATTGTTTGGCCGACCAAAAGGATGAGGTGTGTAGATATTTGCTTCTTAACAGATTTGCCCAGATTGAACCTTCATCCATTAGGAATCTCCAAGTCAATTTGAGCAAGAGAGATTGATTTGAAATATATGGATCACGAATACCAAGTCCACCTTGATACTTGGGTTTTGTAAATTTGTTCCAAGCAGTATAGTGAAGTTTCTTTTTGCTCAAGCCAGTATTCCACCAGAAATCTCTTTGGAGTTCGGATAAGGAGTCTGTGACAGACTTTGGAATAGAATACGAGGACATGTAATAATTGGGGATTGATGATAAAGATGATTTGATAAGAACTGTTCTGGCAGCATGTGTCACGCCCCAGTACCGAAATACGGAGACGGACTAGGCCAGCTACTCCATATGAGGTATATAAACGTCATACGGCGATCGTGGATGTAAAGAGACAAGGGGGTGCATGCTACAATCAAGTCTCCTATGGTCTCACAGAGCATCTATGTCTCAATCAATCAAAACAAGAAGCAGTAAATAATGATCATATAAGACAAAGCAGTAAGGCATCCCTGACGCTTCATCAAAATGATTCATGAGTCTAGCTATACAAAATGATGAGCTAGTTCAGAGAGTCAATAGTACATAACTATAGTCAGCTGCAGTCTGATTTAATTACAATTATGCAAAGGAAACTAGTGTCCAGAACTGCCAGCTAAACAAGTGTCGGTGGCTAAACGCCAAGTACAAAATAGAAGATATCAGAGCGGTGAAGAAGAAACCCACTCATGGTCCCTGGCGCCCATACTCCTGGTGTGCACCATTGTTCGGGTGGAAGGCTGGATCCTCTGGAGCTGCTACGAAATCTGGCCAAACCAAACAAGGACAAACGATGCCAATATCGTGCCGAGATAAGATATATCCTATAACCATGGGCAGGTAAAAGGGTTTCTGATTCGCGACTTCGGTCTATAGCCTATCGCAGCACAATAGTCCAACCCAACAACCAAACAAGGACATGGGTTGGACCACGCACCACGATAGTCCATGTTCCTCGGTAGCTAACAGAAGAAAACATATCACAAACAAGTCAGCTTACAATCGGCCAATCAATCCTACGGCTTTCTATGATTTGCCTGGGTTATCCCAGTAATGCAATATATATATATATAGGAATCCTCAGATCGTATCGCATTCCAGCAGGGCTAGCCAAACCATTATATACAAGCAAGCACGAAATGCACCGGTCCCCCGAAAGGCCACCGTGCTAGAATAAGCAGTAACGGTTCCTGTCACCCCCAGTTTTCGAATTAGGGGTATTTTCGTTATTTTTCAAGTTTTATAATTTTTAGGAATTTTATTTGATTTTATGTGATTTTTGGGATTTATTTGGGTTGGTTTGGATTTTATCCAATTCGGACTCAAATTGGAGACCCGGGTAGCCTGGACACTAGTGGGACCCACATATTCGCTGAGCTTAGCCCACATACCATCCTAATTAGGTTAGAAACCATAAACCCAATTTTTCATGGCTTAATTTGTCATTTTAGAGCTTAATTGGTTAATTAGGAACAAACCGAACCAAACTGAATTCAATTTGAACCCAAACCAAGTCTAATGGGTTGGGGGCTTATTGGATCCCCAACCCAAACCCATTAGGCCAAGCCATGGCCGGCCATGATAAGTTCCCCCCCCCCCCTTTCTTCTCCTCTAAGAAAAGCTCTCTCTCTCTTTCAAAATCCCCTTTTCTTCCAAGCTTTCTCTCTCCCTCTCCAAGAACCTAGGTATGCATTTAAACCCTAATAAATTCCTCTTTCCCATTTAATGTCTTCACATTTATTGTAGGGAATGAAATTCTCTACCTTTTGCCCATGAATTTTGTAGGATTTTCTAGAATCTAGGTTAAAGAATTAATAGGGGTTTTAATATATATAGTGGTATATGTATATATATATATATATATATATATATATATATATATATATATATATATATATATATATATATATATATATATATATATGTATATATGAATGTGTATTTGTGTGGGTAGAGGAATGAAAATGGTGGTGGTGGTGTTTGTGTCATGTGAGTGTGTGAGAGTGTGAGTGAGCTTGTGGGTGTTGTGAGAGAGTGTGTGTATGTGTTATATATGTATATGTGTATGAGCGTTTATATATATATATATATATATATATATATATATATATATATATATATATATATATATATATATATATATATATGTGTGTGTGTGTGTGTGTGTGTGTGTGTGTGTGTATATATATATATATATGTATATGGATATGTATATATGTGTGTTTATATATATATATATATATATATGTGTGTGTGTATAGATGTATATAGAGATGTGAGTGTGTTGTGAGTTATTTATGTATATATATGGATAAGGGTATATATATATATATATATGTATAGATATATAGATAGATATGTATATATATATATATATATATATATATATATATATATATATATATATATATATATATATATATGAAGAGTAGAGGAAGGAGGGAAGGAGGTAGAAGAGGAGAAGAAGAAGAGATAAGAAACAGCAGCAGCAGTGGCAAGAGCCACAGCAGCAGTGGCAGGAGCCACAGCAGCAGCTGCAAAGGCAGCTGATCCCCCCCTTTAAGTCCCCTTTTATCCATTGAAACCCCCCCTATCTATATATATGTATGTATGTATGTATGTATATATATATATATATATATATATATATATATATATATATATATATATATATATATATATAGGTATAGATAGATGTATATAGAGAGGGTAATGAAGAGTAGAGAGGAGGAATTGGTTAGAAGAAGTTAAGGAAAATAGAAGAAGTTTAGAAAGAGTTAGAAGAGAAAGGTTAGAAGTTAGAAAGAAATAGGAAGAGGGAAAAGAATAAGAAGAATTGGGAATTAGAAGAAGAATAGGAAGGAGAGTTAGAAGGAGAAAAATTAGAAGAATAGGAAGATATAAGGAAAGTGAGAAGTAGATGTGAGAAGTAGAAAATAGGGGAAATCGAGTTAGAAGGGGAATTTGAGCCCGGAGTATCGGATCGCGATGAAACTTGACGTAGGCCTAGGTTATGTGATTTAGATTTTGCGGGTAGGCTCCCGAGTGGGAATCGGGGTCGTAGGGCGCCGGTATCGCGCCGTATCAGTGCGTATCTTGAAATATTCAAGATATCTGCAACGGGCCGTAAGGTGGACTAGACGTCCACTTTATCTAGGTATTTTGGTAGATAACGAACCTATAGGCTAGTACCCTACTACCCTAGGGAGATCGGGTCAAAATACTAAGCGTAGGTAGGCTAACTAGGTTTCCACCTAGGCTAGAAATTTATCCTAAAAAGGGTAAATTAAGGAATTGGCCTACGGCCGAGAAATTGAGTTTGAAGTCCAAGATGGACTTGGATATGGGTTGTATAGGTTGGTAATGAGTAAAATTACCCGTCTAAACCTAGTCTTGACCCCGGTTGACCACGGTTGACTTTTTAGACTAAAAGTCAACTATAGGTCAACACTTTACCCAATTTAGTTCCAAATTCCTTTTAACTTGGACAGTTGACTAAAAGTCAACTATTAGTCACCAGTGACCTAGAGTTGACCTAGGGTTGACCACAGTTGACCACGATTGACCAGAGTTGACCGGTTGACCAAAAAGTCAACTGTTGACTCAAATCGATCCCGATTGATTCCGTTTGACTTGCATTGACCCAGTTTGACCCAGTTAGACCTAATATGACTTAGTTTGATCCCGTACAACCTAGTTTGACATGCCTTGACCTAGAATGACTTAATAGGATTCAAATTGATTTGATTTCATTTCCTAAACATAGTATTGATACGTCTTGTTCTCTATAGGTCCTCGAGATGTTGTATTTGCTCCGGTTGACATACCATATTATACTACAGGCGAGTACATTCTCTGACACTTTTCCAATTTATAATGATTGTTATGATTCATGTAATTAGTGTGGATATGCTTGTTCTCGACACATTGGTCACACGGATTGGTATTCATGGATCCCGACATGAGATGTTATTCCTCGTTATCTTGGTATATCTTGTGCAAGCTCCTTTGTAGTTCTTGTGCAGTATATGGACACTGATTCACGAGGAGACTTGCTCCCTTCTCGTAGAATCCCGTGTCGTAACGTGTCTTGCTTGGATCCACTCTACCAGTCAGGGACGGGGAGTACTAGTGTAGATGTGTGGTCATACCCGCCTTGTATATATTGTGAACCTTGTGAATGCCAATCATACACCACACGTATGATTGGCTAGATCATAACCTTGTGCAGACCTAATCCGGCCACATGTTGTAGCTAGTATTCACACACCTAGATATATGATTCTTGATTCTTGTACATGCCATGATCAGTTTACTTGCCTTGTTCTAGCTCTAGTTTTACAGCTTACCTTGCCATGATATTCACATGTACGTTCCATAATTTCCTTGTATATACTCTCTATTTACAGTCTTATAGCTTTTGTCATATCTTGTGAACTGTTGTTAGTAGATTGTACTCGTTCCATCCTGACAGGATATGTTGAAAATATTACAGATGCAGATGAGGGAGACTACAGTACCTACTACGGTCCGGATGACGTAGTGGGAATAGACTTGGAGACTTTGATCCAGCAGGGCTTAGCTCCGCCTGACGAGACCCTACCTATTACTTAGTTAGAGTAGGTCTTTTATACTGGATATTGTCTCCAGCTACTTTTGAGACTGTTATTATTATGAACTGTATTAGAGACTTGGACTGTATATATTCTTGTGTTGGACTTGACAGGTTATATATTATTTTATCGTCTTGTTGTCTTTTTATTTCAGTATTTACTTTGTTATCTTAGAGTCGTGATTGAGTACTCATATATATATTCATTGCTTGTCCTCCGTTCGGAGTTGACCATATTCTCGACAGGTTTTTGTTATATATATAAACTGTTTAGAGTAGGAAAATCTACAGCGTTCCACGCCAATTTTTTGGTGAGGGCTGGGCGTTGTCGCGTCACGTGCCCTTTTAGCGGGTGCGGGTCGTGACACGTTTTAGTGGTGGCCCATGCAGGTCCTGAAGTCGTAATTAGTGCGATGTCGTAGTGGCGCTCAACTTAGAGTGCTATTACGAGCCCGCGGTACGTATCTAGGATAGGCTATAGGCTAAGATTACTCAATCACAGTAGGATCTTTCCTTGCTTATCTTGCTTACCGTCTTTGATATCGATTTACTGCATTCTAGCTGTCCTCCTTTGATATTGCCTTCATGTGCCATATTGATATCTTCTTTTCAATTTGTCTGCAGGATAGTGATGACTTATTCTCCTTGCGAGGAGCACGGGGAGACGGAGAGGTCTGCCACCTCTGGCGGGCAGGCTCCGGTCACTTCCCCCGCAGATGGGACTTCTGTTGGGGCTCTCGGAGGTACTCCTCCAGCTACCTCGATGACTGTCCCTGGGGCCATTGCGGGTGCTCTTTCCGTAGTATCGGGGGCTACAGCGGGAGCTGCCGGGGGCGTTCTTCCTCCTCAGCAGGGGACTCCTCCGGTGATGATGGAAGCTATTCCTCCATTGCCTTCTCTGCCCACAGACATGGGGCAGATGCTAGCATTCTTTCACCAGGTGCTGGAGTCCCAGCGGGCCCAGCATGAGGCTCAGTTGAGACAGACAGAGGCCATACGCCAGGGCATGGAGGATGCACATAGGTTGGCTATGGAGGCAGTGGAGCATGGGGCTCCACAGAGGGAGGTTCAGCACCAGCAGCCGAAGATAGGGGATATCCAGGCTTTCAAGAAGCTTGGTCCGAGGGATTTCAAGGGAACTGAGGGCATTATTTATGCTGATGACTGGCTCGAGGATATCGAGCGCCAGATGAGGGCCTGCCGCCTGGCAGACGACCTGAAGGTCGAGGCGGTTGGGTTGCAGTTGTTAGATATTGCCCGGACATGGTTCCGGAACGAGCCGACTTTTGCAGGAGAGGGCCATACTTGGGCTGAGTTTCGGGCCCTGTTCAGAGAGAAGTTATTTTCTCCCACGGACAAGATCGGCCTCGTGCGGCAGTTCT